>BHDV01072375.1:109590-135626 GCA_005406045.1 Adoxophyes honmai | reverse complement strand
GTATTATCGGTAACGAGCCGGGGGTCTGGCTCGGTTGGTCCTTGGTGGGAGCCTTGAATTAGGGATGTCCCTGTCACACGCTACAATTTTGCGTAACATGGATCGTTATCGAGATATCGACCGAAAACCATATTAGGATAATGAACTTAGTTTTTTTGGCTATTTCCTATTTTTTGGTGACAAAATATCTCTAAATTTGCTAAGATAAAACTTTTCAATCATATTCAGGCTTACAATTTGGTTTTTTATTTATTTTTTTGTCAAAAATTGCGATCTCTCGCGGTCCACGAAGTGAGATTTGAATTTTTCTTTCTAGCGCGTCCAGTCGGCAAGCTGACGGCGCGCAGTGGCAGCGCTTTGATCTGATTGGTCATCATGGAGTGCAGTAATTGTATACATTTTGAAAAAAAATTAACCCAGAAAGCTAAATTTTTGGTATGATGTGGGGGATAGATACGCAGAAAAGCTCAACTTGAGATTGTCGACCAAGATTTCCCATGTAGATTTTCCGCCATCTTGAAAAAAGGGTTAAGATTGGTTTTTTGACATTAAGTCGGCTATCCGACGAGAAACGATGATTCTGTCAGGCAGTTTTTTGTAGTTTTTTTTTTCTTCTATAACTTATGTCTAAATATATTTTGCGTAACATGCATCGTTATAGAGATATCGGCCAAAAACCATTTTCGTCTTTTTCGATCGATATCTAAATAACAATGCATGTAAAGCAAAAATGTTTTACGCTTAAGTTATAGAGCATAAAAAGAGCTAAAAAAACTTCTTGACAGAATTATCGTATCTCGTCGGATAGCCGAGTTATTGTCAAAAAACCAATCTTAACTTTTTTTTCAAGATGGCGGAAAACCCACATAGGCAATCTTGGTCGACAATTTCAAGTAAAGCTTTTTTGGGCATTCCCTACGTCATATCAAAAATTCAGCTTTCTCGGTTCATTTGCATTTCTTTGCCGTAACCGTACATTGGTTTTAGACGTGTGATCACACACACATACATCACGCCTGTGTTACCTAATGGAGAAGGCAGAGCACCGAAAACGTTATACCTATAGTCAAAAGTATGACTTCAGGTTTCGTAGCCACATTCAAAATTTTGTTAGATTTTACATGAAAGAAAAACAATTAGTGCCCGTGTGGTGGCGAGTTTAAAATAAAACATCTCCATTTCTTCCGTGGATATCGTAAGAAGGGACTTAGGAAATAGGCTGGGGTACCTACACATCTTTTTAGTGACAGGCTAGGAACTTCTCTCTATTATACTGCTATTGCTTATCCGAAAATAAGGGAATGAAAATTAATGTACATAAAACGAAAGTTATGGTGATAGAGAAGAACGACGAGATGACTGAATGTGTTATAACAGTTGGAAGTGAAAGGTAAGAACAAGTGAGAGAGTTTAGGTATTTGGGATGCATGTTCACGAGTGACGGTAAGTACGATGAGGATATCAAAAGAAGAGTGAAAGCGGGAAATCAAATGAATGGAGCACTTCACTCAGTTGTGAGCCGTCAGGACATTTCTACGAATGCTCGTCTGGCTATTCACAACGGTGTGCTAGTGCCTACTTTGATGTATGGCAGCGAGAGTTGGGTGTGGCAGAAGAGACATGAAAGTAGAGTGAATGCGGTTGAGATGCGTTCTTTGCGAAGCATGAGTGGTATCAAACTTACTGATAGGGTGCGTAATAGCGTGATTAGAGAGAAGTGTGGACTGAAAGAGAGTATTGTAACAAGGATAGAGAAGGGTATGCTGCGTTGGTTTGGGCACGTGGAGAGAATGGATGAAGCAAGGATATGTAAGCAAATTTACAAGGGAAGTGTGTTTGGGCAAGTCGGTCGAGGGCGCCCCCGAAGAACGTATATCGACCAGATCGACGATGTACTAAAGGGAGGCCAAATTAGGAGTACCCGGAACCGTCGAGCGTGTATGACGAGAGTTATGAATGTGAGTGAAGCGAGAGTATGACAGAATAGAAGCCAATCGCGCTCTGTTGTCTCTGCCTACCCCGCAGGAACGTGACGGCGTGACGGTTATGTATGTATGTATGCTTATGCGAAGTGTAAGTCGAAGTAGAAATTTTGATGACATTTTCGTTGTCACGCCTGGTGAAATAAAATGGATTCACTCACGCCGTTATATCGAAATTAGTTCGGCATGTTTCGAGCCAATTCGTGGCCTATCATCGGAAATTCGGTCGCGTGTCCAACGTGCGTTTCTCCCTATGATAGGTTTATTAACTACTATAACGGGGTCTAATTATATGGTTTTCACAAGGTCGTGTGTGTATTTGTGTGTGTGAGATTATGTTCTGATCAAGATTCTGTACTGCAACTGGTTTATCCTGTACAAACTTATTTGTACATTCCGGTATCATAATTAATAGAACTCAAAAAACTAGTTTATGGCTTTATCAACGACAAAAACAACTTGGTAATTCGAGACTACTTCAAATGTTTTTACGGACGGGTATTAACATTTTAATTTTTGTTTTACTAACAGTAGACGTCTCTTGGCGATATCATGTCAAGAATGTATCATTGTATTTCTGTATTGTGTGCGATAATAATCGGAATAAGTGAGTATGATTAGCGGTCAATTTTATAATCTTGTTATACCCTGTGGTTGTTCTGTAACAGTGCAGTGCAAGGAATCGTTTCATATCCAGGTTCTACTGAGGATTGCAGTTTGTCCGTATTTCCCCCGGACCCCGGCAGTGGGTGTTGCGGCCTTGCCAATGGAAATTCGACCAGGAAATGTAAGTGTTCCGCAAAATAATTAAAAATAACTTTTTAGTACAAAGAGCGTTTCTTTTGTAGATGTGCCTCCTGAGGCTTAATCAAATAAAAGTCCAGGTATCCAGCACACCACGATTATTATGTATATTGTTAAATGAACATGAACGAAAGTATTTTACATAAATGATTTTTGAATTGGAAATTAGATATTAGACTACAGCAAGATTCCTCTACGATTCTTCAGCCACCTCAAGATCAGATCTGTCTCCCTTGACAGCCTTCTGGGAGTGTCAAAGTTTTAAATACGGCCGGCGCGTTCCATCGGTAGCCAGCCAGTACCAAAGAATAAATTTGGACACTCCTGCCAATGGCAATTCCTGACGCCACACTTTGGTGGCTACAAATCATGCTCGATTTATTTACATAATAATTTAGTACTGGTGCTTTTACTTTCTCAAATTATTTTCATATACACTGATCCAACGTTTGATACTGGTCGTGCGGTGAGTTATAATGTTTATAGCACTAACGGTTACCTACTATACATAATGACAATAGTTGAAAAACACTGCTTGTCGATGTAATACGTAGTTGTAGATCTGAATAACTTTTGCCCGCGGCTATGCTCGCGTTAAATTCCGGGCAACACGGAAGAGATCATGGAATTATATTTTTTTAATATACGATTTTTTTGTTAGTCACTAAAAGCCCTCATGCCATTCATAGCTTTTACGTTGAAAATTGCGGAATGCTCCATACAAACTTCCACACCCCATTTTAGGGAAGTGGGGGGTTATAAAGAGACAAAAGTAACCTTTGTCATTCTCCATGCCCTAAACTATCTTTGTTTACCAAAAAAAATCACGTAAATCCGTCGCTCCGTTTGGCCGTTAAAAATGGACAAACCAACAAACAAACACACTTTCACATGTATAATTATGTATGGATGTAATATTAAATATAACTCTCTATCCAATATCCTTGATAGTGTTTTAGTAAGATAATGACTAAACTTGATTTGTAGATGAATCCCTTTAAGCCCGTCACACATTAAGCAGATACGGTAAGATATCGGTTGCAGAACATCTAAATATATAAAAGGAAAAACTGACTGACTGACTGACTGACAGATCAACGCACAGCCTAAACGGCTAAACGTAGGCACTTCGAATTTGGAAGGGACGTAGTTTAGGTACCGTAGAGGTGCACTAAGAAAGGAAATTCCGAAATTCCCACGGGAACGGGAATTAGCGGGAAAATACCGTTGTATGAAAAATCTAAACCGCTTAAGTTACACGCTTGAAATTTGGCATGCAGGTACACTAGGATGCAAAAGTGCATGGACAAATCCAAATGAAGATCGTGTGTAGCTATTTACGCCGTGCAACAGCGTTAGGCAGCTAACTAACAATAAGCCGTATTAGTTCGATGATTTTCTACTAGATGGCGTTGTAACATCAAAAAAAAAAACAAAATTTCAATATTTTTGGTATCTTTCCTCTTCGTCTTCACAATTTTATTAAATTTTAGTCAATTACTACAAGATGCCACCATTTCCATATTTTTTATTTTTTAATAAACATACTTGAGAATTTGAAATCTTTATTTCAAAACACTTCAGATGTCCGATTAAAAAAACACAACATTTTTATAACCATAGTGAGGATTCGAACCCAGATCGCCTGAGATCTCTGCAGACTAAACGTGCCGTATACGCATCTGGCCACGCAGTTGTTACTTATTACAGCAAAATTTACTATCACTATTAATAACTCATTCAATTAGACCTTAACGACATTCCAATAAGAACGCAAATTCATGTTGACTAAAAATGTAAGGGGGTAGATTGAAGATAAGTAATTTGAGGGTAGGTTGAAGAGAAAACATAATATCAGATCCATTTCAACAAACAAGTTATGACTGTGGGCTAATAAGATTTTATTTATGATTCTACTTGCTCATTGCTAATGTGCGTTTATTCGACGGAAATATTAAGTTCTCGAGGCAGCATTATGTTTAATTCTTTCATGTCGCACATAATTATTACTTTACAAGATGAATGAAATAGTTGAACCGTAAGTATTTTTTCTACTAACGATGTCTACTAAATGATAAATTTGTGAATTGATTTTTGATGACACTTAAAACAAAAAACTAACTCTCTCGTTTGTTACAGCGGAAATCGGATCGTTTCTTGGGTTTGGAGATAATTATGAAGTTGAGGCCCGGCAGACACCGTCTCTTAGACGCTATGCAGCATTAGTTATACCTAGCCCTACACTCACGGAGAATCACGAAGAATATGGTTTTATTCCAACCAACTGCCACGAGAAATGTGTTTGATACAGTATGAGTGACTATCATTCGTCCTGCTCCGCATAACGAGGAAATCTACAACCTTAATCACCATCCATGTAGTCAAATCAAACATTATTACACGACACGAAATCTACTTATTTAGTATTTTAAAATGTGAACGTGATGTGTTGTTATTCAAAATGTGAACTAATGCCAAGTGACCATTACTTCAAAGAGAATGTGAGTTAACTATTTATCAATATTGTAAATTCTATGTTATGTTAACCAGGATATGCAATTTTAAAATGTAGTCGCTATTAAAAATATGTATTTTTATTGTGGTAAAGCTTCAATCATCTTTCCGATTCTGGAAACGAATACTTAAGCTTTAAGACCTCAATAAATTTACACACAAATGGTTTTTGTTCTATTAAAAACGATAAATTATTGAGAATCAGCTCTCGTATGATTTAAGTAAAATGTTTTACATATAATAAATTGCTGGTTTTATTTAATCCTCTGTTCAAAGATAAATACGGATTCATATTTAAAATTAAAATTGATAAATAAATTTTATAAAAAAAATATTAAAAAAATACATAAAGTTGCACATGTTGTGGGATGCGAACCGGAGGCACATTTTCACTTTTAATACTTTAGTCCAATACCGTCCCACGATGCCACCGGGCTTCGTTGAAAGCCTTACGAAATAATGCTATAATTGTAGTGTTAGTGTTGTAAACAAAGGCGCTTGAAATGGTGGAAAATAAAAGTATAGTATCTTAGTCAAAGAACCAAAGATAACGTAAAAATCTATAAAAATATAAATTTGTATAAAAAGGTGTGTAATTTTGCATTTATGTAGCATATGGACACAGCGCCATCTAGTGAAACATGATCACAACGGTTTAGTCACAGCTAAAGCGCCATCTAGTGATGATTATGAAAACACTGCTTTAGACGCCAAACGATTGCCGCCTCTAAGCTGTCCATGCAATTTTGCAGCCTGCTGTACCTTACTAAACTTAAAGCTCAGTTGCAACGGGATATAACGCAAAATTCCCACTGGAACGGGAGTTAGCGGGAAAATCCCGTTGTAAGAAAAATCTAAACCGCTTAAGTTAGACGCTTGAAATTTGGCATTTAGGTACCTTAGTAAACTTTAAGCTTAGTGGCAACAGGATATTGCGAAATTCCCACGGGAACGGAAGTTAGTGGGAAAATCCCGTTGTGTGAAAAATCTAAACCGCTTAAGTTAGACGCTTGAAATTTGGCTTGCAGGTACCTTAGTAAACTATAAGCTTAGTTGCAACGGGATATTGCGAAATTCCCACGGGAACGGGAATTAGCGGAAAAATCCCGTTGTATGACAAAACAAAAACGTTTACGTTAGACGCTTGAAATTTGGCATGCAGGTACCTTAGTAAACTTTAAGCTTAGTTGCAAAAGGATATTGCAAAATTCCTACGGGAACGGGAGTTAGCGGGAAAATACATCCATACTTTTTATTACTTTTTAATTATTATAAATGGGAAAGTGTCTTTGTTTGTTTATCCATCTTTCATGGCTAAGCGGAGCGACGAACTGGCGCGATTTTTAAGATGGAAATAGTCGAAGGGATGGAGAATGAGTGACATATGCTACTTATTGTCTTTTTTATAATCCATCACTTCTCTAAAATAAGGGGTGTATGTATGTATGGAGCATTCCGCAATTATCAATGTTTTCTATGTAGCATATGCCTAGAACCTTTTCATCCTATTCCCAAATTGAAAGACATATACAATATACATATCGTCTACAGCAGAGTATTCAAATAATTCCGAGATCTCTTCTGTGTCATTCCGAACTTAATGCGAGCGAAGCCGCGGGCAAAAGCTAGTATATTATATTTGTCAATATCGCCCTATACAATTCAATGAGCTAACACACACGCACACATACAGGTATCTTTTGAAACCGACAAGGAAAAATGGCAATTATACGCAGATCAAAATATTATCTTATAATTATGCGTAGTATGTGACGGGCTTTATGCGGGTGTCGGTCGTAAATTACTTTTTTTCAAGTGTCTGTTTTGTGTGATATGTCTGTATGTATGTTTGCAGTGACTACAGTAGCAGATATCAACGAATACCCCTGGATGGCGCTCATAGAATACAAGAAGTGGAATCAAATTATATTACTCTGTAGCGCCATTTTGATTAGTGGCCGTTACTCGCTGACAGCGGCCCAGTGTTTTTTACCAGTGGCTCTCAAAATTGCTGGTAACCCGTAAGTTTCTTTTAAAACATAAAACACACACACACACACATCTTCAAGCCCGTATTCCCAAGAGATAAAAAAGATGAGTGCCACGTTTACCAATTCCCAGACTCAGTGTCAGATTTCGTCACAAATTTTCTAATTTCCTTGGCGCATTTTTTTTCAATATTTGCAGTAAATGAAACAACATACCTTGTTAAAAATCAGGACTTTTTAAGTTTTAGCGTTTTGAAAATTAGGTTGCCTAAGAAATTATAACATGGCCAGAGTAATTAGAAAATATGCCAGTAAAATCAGAAAAATGCATAAATCACGACAAAGAAATTCGAAAAATGCACCATCCAATTTAATAATGTACAAATTTAATTCGATTTAGTTCAATTATTTTATGTTTTGCTTCGTTATGATTAAAAAAAACTGCGAGTATTTCGATCAATGTTTAAGAAATTACGTACGACATTTTATTTTTACACCTGAATGTCACTTATATCAAATTTTTAAACAATTTTTTCTTTTTAGATCTTTAAGAAGATGAAATAAGGTGGGTTTGCTCAGGTAAAGAATAGTACATATTGCAGGAAAAAATTCAAGTATTTTTTTTGCATTTTTTCTTTTGATCCTGTCATAAACTATTTTTTACCTGGACAAACCCTACTTACTTCATCATCTTTATAAAAACTGATAATATTTATTTTCAGTGTACCAAGTGCTATGCATTATTTCTGTGATTTGTTTTTGGGCATATTTCTTGAAATAATAACTTCTTTCCTCTTTGGATGACTACTGTTATGTTGCAGTCTTTCACTTATTTTTCTATACGCATATTTACACGTTCTAATTCAGTCATTTTCTTTTCAAGCGCCATGATTTATTTTATACTGCATAATGTACCGGTTCATTTCGAATTTTTTCCTTTTTCGTTCTGCAATTCCCTTTTTTCTAGTTTTTCATTTTTGGTCTGCTTTACTTTTGTTTTTATTATTAATTTTGTCCTGTGGTCGACTACTATTAGTTACTGCAAACAGTTCTTTTTTGTTTTGTTTTTAAGGAGTTTTTATCTTCGCACCATTTTTATTCCAAATCTATAACAACTATGAACATAATACATGTTACTGAAATAAAGTATAAAACCCATGAAAGCTCACTAAAGTAAAAATTTTTGCAGATATTTCATCCAAATCCTAATTTCTTTGTAGAAAACCTAATTTATTTGGCATGAAACAATATGGTGTGTATTTCAGAGTTGGTGTACGCATAGGAGAATACGACAATACTAATGAAGGAAAAGATTGTGTTGAAGTTGTAACGGGAGAGATTTGCAATGATGGAGCGATCTCTGTTCCTATTGAGAAAACCACAACATATCCTAATTATGAATCTAAAAATCGCCAGAATGACATTGCCCTAATCAGGCTTATGAAGACTGTTCCCTACACAGGTAAAGTACTAAATATATTCGTTCCTTTGGGCAATTTTAGAAATAAGTGTATCCAATTTTGTCCAAACAAACTTCGGATTATTTCTTCTCAGAATTACAAGCTCTATCCATTTTAGCAATAACAGTTTCTCGCTTTTAAATGTCAATTTGAAAGGAATTTTTTCATACATTAAATGGTCTGAAAGAAAAAATTGTAACAACGATAGAGAGATTTAATCCTTTAAACAGTTTCATTACCCCGGCTTCGGGCATGATGTGATGACAGTAAGAAATTTTTTGGAATCTTTCGTTATCTCCTATTATATTCACAATTTTATTTCCGTTGTTATTGCTCAGAAAGAGCAGCTTGTTCTTTCTGCATAGACGTCCGTTTCCCACAAGCTTCATCAGGGAGTCTTGGTAAATTGAAAGGTTCTTTGTGCTTATCTTCAACTGCAATGGAAAATTGCAGTTTGGTTCTTATTGTCGGCTCATTATTAAATTTTTTATTTCCGTTTTTATTTTTCTCTGTACTAGTGGATTTACACACGTGTGTCAGTTGCTTAATTTTTAGTTCACAATCAGCAACTTTCTTGGATAACGAGCTGTTTTCAAGTAGCAAGTTTTCAATTTCAACCTCAGCCGAGCGCAATGTATTTTCAAGTTTCATAATTTTTCCATCTCCTCCAATTTATAGCTTTTATTTAAACGTAACTCACTAAAGCTTCGAATTAGTTCTCGTTTTGGAGTTGACGTCAACGACGAGAAATCAGACTCTTCATCATGTGATAGCGATGCAAAAGAGTTCTCGGTTTGCACATTGACATGACACCGATTGCGTCGAGTTATATTCTCCTCAGGGTTGATTGGAGATGACAAAGACAATTTCGAGTTATGAGCCACTTGATTCAAATTCTCTTGTCAGAATCACTTGGAGGTGAAGATGTTTGCAATGGTAAAACACCTTCATTGACATTATAGTCTTGGGTCTTAGTTATATGTTCTAAGGTTGAGGATGTCGCAATTCTTTGTTTTTTATTTAAAGGTGTGCTAGATTTTTCATGCAATTTTTTTTTTAATATAATTCCGTTTTTAGCAAGGAAAAGGGCGTGATGGTTATGCACGCATGTGAAAGTAATTGGTGCTGGTCTTTCCAGAGTTCATTCGTCCAATCTGCCTGCCGACCTTAGACCTCACTCTGCAGCCTCCGAAGAAATTTCTCATGACTGTAGCAGGGTGGGGAGCAAGCAACACCATAAATAAGACACAAAGCAACGTTCTACGACGTGTCAGAGTGCCGTTTGTAAAATTTGAGGTAAGATTTACTGACGGTTGATTCGTACCCTTGATTCTATGTAACAACTCCTCAAGCACGCAATTAGGTAATCAAAATTTCCTTCTCAGGTCTGTGCTGAAAAATACACAGCTCCAAGATATAGGTTTAATCTCACGAACAAACAACTGTGTGCTGGAAGTAAGGACCGAGACGCCTGTCGAGGCGACACCGGGGGGCCGTTGATGTATATTAACGGACACACAACAGAGTTAGTTGGCATCATCAGTTTTGGTCCGGCTCCTTGTGGCACGGACATTCCAGGAGTATACACCAAAGTATTTGAATACATGAACTGGATTCGCAGCGTTATAGAAGAAGATTCAAAAACACTTTCTCCGTCTGTCCCTGATGCAGATGTGATTCTCTTTAGAGAATAAAATAATAAATCGTAAACTTTCATGATACACAATCAGGAGGAGGGATTTAAGTCTTTTGGGTTATTATCGTCCACGGTGTATTAGGATAATAAACTTAAATGTCTCTAATTGTTTAAAAAAAAAGCGTTAAAATCCGTTGTGAAGTTTTAAATATCCGGTAAATATACCTATAGGGACAGATAGTGGGAAGCAAGTTTGTTTTATACAATGTACTCGTTGTCATAGTGATGTCGTTTTTTAGTAGCGTGGTTTAATCCCGCCTACGGGTAAATAATATAGTAAAGTGTCAATAAACAATGTTGTATGTCATCTTGTTTTATTCCAGATTCTGCATTTTTTGATTATTTTACATTTGTTACATGGGATTCCAGACTAAGGGTATATTTATGTAATGTACCTACAGTCAAGGAAATTGATTACTGTGCCACTTTGATCCTTTTCATAGCGAGTTTCACATTGCTTTGATTAGTAGAAAGTATGGTATGCCACTGTGACATTTCTTATGAAAAGGTACAAAGTGGCACAGTAATCAATTTCCTTGACCCACATAGCCGCATGGGCGAGGACCAAAACGTTGCACGTGCGATCACTCATACACACACATGACGCTTGTATTCCTTCATGGGGTAAGCAAAGCCCACGAAACGTTATATAGTCAAAACTATGTGAACAATCATCGGGAATTCGGTTACGCGTCTTACGATAATGGCTTATGATAGGTCATGAATTGCCCGATACGTGTCGAAGTAATCTGGATATTAATTATGAGTGTTACCGTTTTATTTCATTACTATAACAACGTCTATAATTTTTACTAATTTAATTATCACGCACGTATACTGTGTGTGTTTGTGTGTGATCAGAACACAATACAAAACTTGCAGCGCAACTGGTTTTTCCTGTACAAACTTATTTATTCGTATCGATGTCATAATTATAGAACTTACACATTTAACTTATGGCTTTATTAACCGCAAATAATACTTGGTAATTCAAGACGGCTTTAAATGTTTTTATGAACATTACATTTAACATTTTAATGTTTGTTTTGCTAACAGTAGACGTCTCTTGGCGACATCGCATCAAATATGTACCAGTGTTTCTTTGTATTGAGTGCGATATTAATTGGAATAAGTAAGTATGATAGTTGTTAATAATAAATCTTGTTTTACCACGGCACCGTGCAGTGAAGTGTAACGTGATATAATGAATTAAAGATATTTTGTTTGTTTACATTTGAAGGGTGTATTTTGTTGTTTCCAAAAAAAAAACATCTTAAGATAGTATTAGTGATCGTCCCGCACGGTTACAATGGTGATTTCTGATAAGTATTTAAATATACTACGGAATGTATTTAGATAAACATCTCTCTATTTCTTCCGTTTCGTAAGTAACAATTACGGAAAAAGGTTAGGTTAGGTATTACTTTAGGCGAAGGGCTAACAACATGTTAATGAATTTCTTTCATTTGATTTTAAATTTAAGACTATGCAAGAAATTTAAGACTATGCAAGAAATTTAAGACTGCAAGAAATTTAAGACTATGCAAGAAATCGCTACGAAACTTGAAATAGTCATAGTTTTTTCCATGTCACGTTTCGTGTGGCCTGCCTACACCATTCGGGAAAAGAGGCGTGATTGTATGTATGTCCGTATGTATTTATAAATAACGCTTCTGTCACAGCTTTTTGTCGTTAGACTTAGATCTTATTATCTTAGTTACATAGTCAAAACTATAAATTACTACTTCAATATTCGCTGCCACTTCTAGATGAATTATAGATTTTAACATTGATGAAAAAGGTAAAACAGTAACAGATTGCTAGCCTGTCGCCTAAACCAAACCAAAACCTATTTCCTTTGTCGTTTCTTACGATGTTAACGAAAAAAATGGGGCTGTAATATTCTTAACCAAAAAAACTCGGGATTACATCTATTTATCTACTAAAAATGAACAAGAACAGAATCCGTACCAATATATAAATGTGAAAGTGTGTTTGTTTGTTTGTTTGTTTGTTTGTTTGTTTGTTTGTCCGTCTTTCACGGCTAAACGGAGCGATGGATTGACGTGATTTTTTGGGTAGAGATAGTTTAGGGCATGGAGAGTGACATAGGCTGCTTTTTGTCTCTCCAAAACCCCTCATTTCCCTAAAGTGAGGGGTAGAAGTTTTCAATGTAGAAAGCTATAAATTGATATGTGTGCTATCTCTTCTGTGCTGTGAGACCCCGAATTTAAGGCAAGCGGAGCCGCGGGCAAAAGCTAGTAAGAAATAGTGCGATAAGTGAACGAGCTGGTGTGAAAGTAGATTATAGTGTCTAGGAAAGAAAAAAGTATAATTATCGGGTTTGGTCAATAGAGAGAATGGATGAAAGAAGATTTACTAAACAGATATATGGGGGGGGGGGACCAAGACGGACGTTCCGTAACCAAATCGAAAACGCTTTAGAAACAGGCCAGGTTAAAAGTACCCTGAACCGACGAGCATGTACCTATGAAGATACTTATGAATGTTTATGAATCGTAGCAAGTGGAACAAAGTTTCTGCCTAATTGTGGTAATTATAATAACTATCTTAAGTCTTATTTGTAACTGAGTGCTGCAGTCAGTATTATTTATCGACGCTCTCGCGGTGGCCCGCTTATCTGACGGATATCCAATTCCGCATTATGGGTTTTCAATCCCCACTGTGTTGATGTTGTTGAATGCATACATTGTAAGGGCTTATTAACTAATAGATGTGCCCGCGATAGTGACCAAATTTCCACATTTTCCACTGTTTCTGCAGTCCTATTGGTGGCAGCGTGATGTTATATAGCCTAAAGGCTTTCTCGATAAATAGTCTATCAAACACAAAAAGATTTTTTTAATTCAGAGTTCCTGATATAAGCGCTTTCAAAGAAACAAACAAACTCTCCAGTTTTATAATATTAGTATAGATACTATACTATATGTTGTATATTTATTTTATTTCTATAGTGGCCATATCGGTACGTATATAACATGCGTGACGGTATGTATTTAAATGAAACTGATACAGTTAAAGTTTTAAGTAGCGACGTAATAGGAGTAATGTCAAATCATAAATTAAAGTGAATGTTAGCTCATAACTTTCTTTAGTACTAACACTGTTTGTGTAATCTTCTTCTTAAAAAGCCACTTCATCCTCAACGTTGACAGTCAGCTCTTTAATTCACACCCTATCCGTACCAAGTCTGAACTACTCCTCCACGGTCTTGATGCCTGTCCAGTGTCCACTCAATGATATTCTGGAGCCAAGACAATTTGACATTTTCCGACCTTGAGATTCTTGGCTACTTCACACATTATAATTTGTTTGCAGAAGACGCTATCCTCGGCAAATTAGATGGCACGATTTTAGCTTTCTAAATTAAGGCACCATTTTTACCTGGAAAAAATTCGTTCATACTTGACGAATCTGTCATTGAAATAAACTTAAGGCTGGCCCAATATTTATTCTATCGACGGTATAACTTACTAATGATCATAAAGATGCCCAAAACATTATAATTGTCGCATTTTCATGTGTCTAATCGATTGTTAAAGCAATCGGCCTAAAACCACTCCTAATTTAATTTGGCTACTTTCTCTTCTCTCTCTTTCTTTGTCTGGATTATTGGACACTTTGGCCTATTAACGATAAAGCACAATTCTTCTCTTCTCTCCTCTTTGGAGCTTATTGATAATTCATTTATGTTTACGTTTTATATTAAGGTTCCGCTGAGGATTGCAGTTTGTACGTGTTTCCTCCGGACCCCGGGAGTGGGTGTTGCGGCCTTGCCAATGGAAATTCGACCAGGAAATGTAAGTTTTCCGCAAAAAATATCTAAAATAACCTTTTAATACAGTGACTCAAAAAGTGTTTCTTTGGTAGCTACAAATAGCGCTCTTTACATATCGTGCTTTTATTGTTCCATTTTTTTATACATACAATCACGCCTATGTTCCCAAATGGGGTAGGCAGAGCAAACTAAATAGACAAAACCAAGATTATGACTATTTCACGCTTAGCAGCCGCTTCTAGGGTACTTTAAGGTTTTAAAAAACAAATTGAATAGGTAGTATGATAACAACAGGTTGCTAGCCTGTCCCCTACACCATACAGACCTAAACCTAAACGTATTTCCTTTGTCGCCTCTTACGACTTCCACGGAAGTTATGGAGAAGACGTGTTATTCTATCCCGACACCACACAGAAAACCGATTTTTTTCACATGCTATAAAATTATTGACACTGTGTTCTGTCGAGTTCAGAATTAGATAAAGCTCAGTTCTCCAATTCTTCCATGTCGTATGCTGTGACTTTAGGTATGCCTTAAATACAACTGCAACAACTTGTCACTATTATACCACTTCTATATAACTTATACATTAAACTACTGTGAGACTCACACATATTGAAAATTACCGGATAACTCACGTTAAATAAATCGAGTTTAGCTCGACATGTTTCGGACTAATTCGTAGCTAATTCGAGCTAAACTCGATTTATTTAACGTGAGTTATCTATATAACTTCATAAAATATCATCATTTTATCTAGCATTTCATGTGCCTTGCTTGCTTAGTTTTTGAATGCAAGCGTGATGTGTCTGTGTCTATGTTTTCAGTGACTTCTGCAGCAGATATCAACGAATACCCCTGGATGGCGCTCATAGAATACAAGAAAGGGGATCAAATTAAATTAATCTGTAGCGCCATTTTGATTAGTGGCCGTTATACTCTGACAGCGGCCCAGTGTTTTTCGCCAGCGGCTCTCAAAGTTGGTGGTAACCCGTAAGCTTGATTTAAAAAAAAATTAGTTACTAGACATACCCTATCATACCCTGCAGACTTACCTTACTTCTTTATTTTTATGGCATTTACAATTTCATCTATACCTATCTAATTTTCCTGACTACTTTCGCTCATTATCTTCAGTCTGATCTGGTACTTGTACTGGCCTTTCAGCTCCTTCAAATAAGCTTTCAAAATATTCCGGCCATGTCTTTAACATACTCTTTTCCTTTTATAATACTCCCTTCCTAATTTCTGATCTGAGTCAATTCCGACTCGGAATTTCCGAGGCTGTATTTTTGCCACGCGCTGTCTTTATAGACTTCCAGAACATCTTAATATTAGTCGGGAAGTCATCAGATTGTCTTCTATCGAAATCATCCTTTTATTCTTCTTTCTTCTAATCACACGTCGTCTTTACTAATCCTTTCACTCTTTCATATTCATCTTTCGCTTTCAGTACATTAGTTTTATTGCCTCACAAAACACAATTTATAAGTTGTCTAATGGACAATATGATGTGTATTTCAGATTTGGTGTACGCTTAGGAGAATACGACAAAACTAATGAAGGAAAAGATTGTGTTCAAGTTGAAACAGGAGAGATTTGCAATGATGGAGCGATCTCTGTTCCTATTGAGAGAACAACACCACATCCTGATTATGACGTTGAAAGTCGCCACAATGATATTGCTTTAATCAGGCTTGCAGAAACTGTTCCCTACACAGGTAAAGTACTACATCTTTTTTCAGGAATAAATTTAATGTACCCAAAACTAATTTTGGAACTAACAAATGTTGGTTTATTTCTACTCTCAATCACAAGTACTATCGGCTTAAGCCATAAAAGTGTCTCACGTTTAACTGACAGTTTTTACAGTAACGCATTTAACAGTAATTAAATAGTCTCAAAAATAACATTGGCAACAGAGATAGAGAAAGGTATATTGTGTTTGTTTGGGCATGTGAAGAAAACGGATAACATAAGTGTATGCAAGCGCATTTACAAGAAAAGTGTGTTGGACCAAAGCGGTCGATTTGACTATATCTGTGATATTTTGAACTGAAGAGAGGCAAAATTAGAAGAACCCGAAACCATCACACGAATGACTACAGGGATTGATGAAAAAGAAACAAACGACCGACGTATAGTTATTAAAGTAGATTTAAGAAGTTAATGGCGGCCTAATTGTCCTTGGGTACATGAATGTGAAGGTAATTGGTATTGTCCTTCCAGAATTCATTCGTCCAATCTGCCTGCCGACCTCGGACCTCACTCTGCAGCCTCCGAAGAAATTTTATATGACTGTGGCAGGGTGGGGAGCAAGAAATATCTCGTCAGCGTCAAAAAGCAACGTCTTAAGACGTGTCAGAGTGCCGTTTGTGGAGCTTGAGGTAAGATTTACTGACTATAAATTTGTTTGTCTATAAACCAGCGACCTACTCCAGCTTAGCATGGTCGCAATGTTGATTTAATTTACCACAGAACTAAGACATCATGTTCAGAAACTTAGTATGGTGATCATGAAATGTGTAATCATTTGTATGTAATACTGAGGTATTTTTTTCAATTATTATAGAAAGCACCCATGATTTTGTGTAACTACTCCTCAAGCACGCAACTGTGTAATCAAAATTTTCTTCTCAGGTCTGTGCAGAAAAATACACAGCTCCAAGATATAAGGCTAATCTCACGAACCAACAACTGTGTGCTGGAAGTAAGAACAGAGACGCCTGCAAGGGCGACTCCGGCGGGCCGTTGATGTATTTTAACGGACACACAACAGAGTTAGTTGGCATCGTCAGCTTCGGTCCACGTCATTGTGGCATGGACATTCCAGGAGTATACACCAAAGTATTTGAATACATGAACTGGATTCGCAGCGTTATAGAAGAAGATTCTAGAACACTTTCTCAGTCTACCCCTGATGCGGATACGATTTACTTTAGAGATTAAAATATTTGTCCTAAAAATGTTTGCTGAAAATGTTTGGTATACCTACTGATGAACGGAATACTACGCGATTGTTCTAATAGCTTTTGCGCATACTCATTTAAAGTCCTAAAGAGTTTTTGTCCTAATTTCGAAAACAAACACACACGAATACATCACGCCTATATCATAAAAAAGTATACAGAAGTCAAAGGAAAAATGGGAATACAGGCGTGAGAATATGTATGTATGTATGTATGTATGTATACAGAAGGCAATGCCAAAACTTTATTTTACAAAAATTAATTAAGTACTTACTTCGCACTTCAAATTGATCAAAATAGGAAAATACTATTTCTTTGGGAGGCGTGGTGGGACGTGTATCTAAGTTCGAAAAACAAGCCAATACCTACTCCCCTTTCTGAAACCAACGGCAATTTAAAACCGTTTAGAGTTGAATTCAAACAAACGTCCATTGAACAGTTAAAATTTTCTTTTGTTGCTCCATTATTTCACTCAATAATGTTTACAGACGCGCGTCTCAAGCGGACGGCAATTGGATTGGTCCCAACTGGTCCGAGATATCGTGTTGGATGGATTGGACTTTGTGTGCTTTGGGTGCTTTGGGTTCTGTGCTACTATTTAGTGTCTGTCTTCCCTTATGGGGTAGGCAGAACACACAAGGTTAAGGTGATATCAGACGGTTCATTTTTCGTTCATCATCGACACGTCTGAATACGGAGTGAAACAAAAGTGCCGAATGAATTCACTAGTGAATCGATCCCACAATGCTGGATCGGTTCATTCGGCATCTTTCACTCGTACTCCGAATGAACGACAAATAAATAGTCTGAACACCGAGTAAACCGTTCACTTGGGTTCGCCAAACTAAACTTATCCCAAGACACACGACTTCATTCGACGCCATATTGTCGGAAAAGATTAGTGAATGTTCATTTCTAGCTAAACAATCTGAACATGGAATGAATAAAAATGAACCATCTGATATCACCTTAATACAGTCAAAACTATGTCATCTATCATCGGGAATTTTATCATAGGTTGCTCCTGATAATAGGACACGAATTGGCCAGAAACCGATCGAGCTAATCTCCATATAAAGACATTAGTGTTTCCGTTTTATTAATTACTATAAATGAGTCTGCTAATTTGATTTTTACTCACGCATGTGGGTATTTGTGTGTGTGAGTTCGAGTTTCGATCAAGATTCTATACTGCAACTGTTTTTCCTGTACAAACTTATTTATACACTTCGATGTCATAATTATAGAACTCAAGAAACTAGTTTAAGGCTTTATCAACGACAAATACAACTTGGTAATTTGGGACTGCTTCCAATGTTTTTGCGTACGGGTATTAACATATTAATTTTTGTTTTGTTAACAGTTAGACGTGTCTTCGTGATATCACGTCAAATATGTATCAATGTATCTTTGTATTAAGTGCCATATTAATTGAAATAAGTAAGTAATATTAGTAGTTAATAATAAATCTTGTTTTACCGAGGAACAGTGCAGTGAAGTGTAACGTGATATTTGAATTAAAGATTCATTTGTTTACATTTGAAGGATGTTTTTTTCATTTGTTTACATTTTGTTGTTTTCAAAAACACATTAAAGTATTAAGTACTAGCGAGAAGTTATAGCTTTGCACGGTTGCAGTAGTCATTTCAATATAGCACAGAATGTATTTATACAATACACCTCTCCATTTAAACCGTGCTGTAATGGGAAACTGTGGAAAGGTATGCTTTAGGTGACGGACTAGGGACATGGTAACAAAATTTTTATGAAGTAGTAACGTAAAAAGAGGCAGGTCGTTTGTTTATTCTTTTCTTTATAGTGCCACATCATCACTGGAGGTTGGCAGTCAATTTCTTATATTGCACCCTGTTCATAGCGAGTCTGAACATTCTTGTCCATTCCCAAACATTCCGAAGCCATGGCAATATAGACATACTTACCTACATTACCTTGCGTTTGCCGGCTATTTTACCCTTCACAATTTTTTGCATAAGATGGTAGGTTCTTCTTCTTAGTCGTACACTTAAAGTCGATGCTTCTTGCGACACAGCAGCTCTTGAGACCCGCCGCCACACGTTTCTGTTTCTTGCGGAGTGGGAACAATCGTTGATCGTGTTGAGTTCGTTGAAGATGGTAGGTACTGGTTTGTTTAATATGACCAAACAGAGCATTTCAATCTATCTGAATAAACTTAGAGCATTTCTTAATATTTATTCTACCGACGGCAGTTGTAAAGCTACTAGGGATCTTGAAATATCCTAAACATTATATTTTGCCTCATTTTCCTGTTCCTAATTAATAACCAAATCATCGATAGATCGATTATATGAAACAAACGTCACAGCAATCAGCCTACATATTTGTTACTAATTTTATTTTATCGTTCTCTCTCTCTCTCTCTCTCTCTCTCTCACTACTATTATTTTCTTTATTACTTTTCAATTTGGAGCATGTAGATAATTTATTTATGTTTACGTTTTATATCCAGGTTCTACTGAGGATTGCAGTTTGTCCGTATTTCCCCCGGACCCCGGCAGTGGGTGTTGCGGCCTTGCCAAAGGAAATTCGACCAGGAAATGTAAGTGTTCCGCAAAAATAATCAAAAATAACTTTTTAGAAAAACAAATGTGTCTTTGGTGGCTACAAATCATGCTCGATTTTTTTACATAATAATTTAGTACTAGTGCTTTTACTTTCTCGATTTTTTTTTTATATACTCTGATCCAACGTTTACTGAGCGACGGATTAACGTGATTTTTTTTGGTAGAGATAGTTTAGGGCATGGAGAGTGACATAGGCTACTTTTTGTCTCTTCAAAACCCCCCACTTCCCTAAAATGGGGTGTGGAAGTTTGTATGGAGCATTCCGCAATTTTCAACGTAAAAAGTTATAAATTGGCATGCGGGCTATTAGTAGTAACTAACAAAAAATCTTATAAAATATAATTTAGAGATCTCTTCTGTGTTGGCCGGTATTTAACGCGAGCGTAGCCGCGGGCAAAAGCTAGTTTACTATACATAAAATTATAAAAAAGCGAAAAGTCAGGGTGGGGACCCGAAATATTTATTCGTACTTACCGCATGATGAAAAAAGTTGAAAAACACAGCTCTAGTCGATGTAATACTACGTTGTAAATGTAATGTTTAACTCTCCATCCTTTATCCTTGATAGTGTTTTAGCTAGATATTGACTTGATTTGTAGATGAATCCCTTCATGCGTGTGTCGGTCGTAACTGACTTTTTTTCATGTGTCTGTATTTATGTCTGCAGTGACTACCGTAGCAGACATCAACGAATACCCCTGGATGGCGCTCATAGAATACAAGAAAGAGGATGAAATTAAATTACTCTGCAGCGCCATTTTGATTAGTGGCCGTTACGCGCTTACTTTAGCCCGGTGTTTTTCAAAATTGGCTGTCAAAAGCGGCGGTAATCCGTAAGTTTACTTTTTAATACATACATACATACATATTCTCACGCCTGTATTCCCAAGAGGGGTAGGCAGAGCACATGAATTCAAAAATCCAGTGCCACGTTTAGCAATTTCTTTACCAAATACTTTTTAATAAATACTAGCTTTTCCCCGCGGCTACGCTCGCGTTAAATTCCGGTCAACACAGAAGAGATCTCGGAATTATATTTAATATAATTATGATTTTTTTGTTAGTCACTAAAAGCCCGCATGCCATTTATAGCTTTTACGTAGAAAATTGCGGAATGCTCCATTATAAACTTCCACACCCCATTTTAGGGAAGTGGGGGGGTTATGAAGACACAAAAAGTAGCCTATGTCACTCTCCATGCCCTAAACTATCTCTACCAAAAATCACGTCAATCCATCGCTCCGTTTAGGCGTGTAAGACGGACAAACAAACACACTTTTACATTTGTAATATTAGTATTGATATGGATAATACATACATACATATTCTCACGCCTGTATTCCCAAGAGGAGTAGGCAGAGCACATGTATTCAAAAATTCTGTTCCACGTTTAGGAATTTCAGGGTAACCAGATAATTAAACGTTATATTGCAGTGACAAGTTGCTAGCCCATCGCCCACAATACATGAACCCTTTCCCAGAGTCCACTCTAAATACAATAATAATGCATCTTTAGTTGACAAGCAAAGCCCACGCAGAAGGAGTCGCACGTAGCAGCAAGTTTATTTCAATTTGACATTTTAAGATTTCTAATAAACAATATTCATCATCCAGCCTATATACGTCCCACTGCAGGGCACAGGCCTCCTCTCAGTACGAGAGGGCTTGGGTTATAGTTCCCACGCGGGCCCAGTGCGGATTGGGAACTTCACACACAACATTGAATTGCTTCGTCGCTGTGTGCAGGTTTCCTCACGATGTTTTCCTTCACCGTATAGCTCGTGGTAAATTTCAAATTCGACATCGCACATAAATTCCGAAAAATTCAGAGGTGCGAGCCCGGGGTTTGAACCCGCAACCCTCTGCTTGGGAGGCCACAGGTCGAACCGCTGGGCTACCACGGCTATAGCCGTGGTAGCCCAGCGGTTCGAATAAACAATATTATTACTATGTATTTCAGAGTTAATGTACGCGTAGGAGAATACGACATAACTAATGAAGGAGAAGACTGTTTTGAAGTTGAACCAGGAGAAAAGGTTTGCAATGATGGAGCGCTCTCTATTCCTATTGAGAAAGCCACGCCACATCCTGATTATGACGCTTAAATTCGCCAGAATGATATTGCTTTAATCAGGCTGGCTAAGACTGTTCGCTACACAGGTGAAGTACCAAATATACTCGTTCCTTTGGGCAATTACAGAAATAAGTGTACCCAATACTATTTTTAGACCAAACAAATGGATTATTTCCATTCAGAATCACAATCATATTTTTCAAGAATATTTTAGCAATAAAAGTTTTTCGCTTTTAACTGTCAGTTTTGTAACGCATTTAACCATAGGTACATTAAATCGTCTGAAAGAAGACATTGTTACAAGAATAGAGAGACATGTTGCAATGGTTTGGGCACGTGGATAGGATGGATGAAATAAGGGTGTGTAAGAGTTTAAATCTGATTCTAATGGATTGCTTTATACCTAATTTTAAACAGTTAGTTTAAACAAATTATTGATCAGTTTTATAACAGCTGTGAATGTAATTGAGACAAGAAAATAAATTGAAAACAAGAGTGTAAGCAGATTTACAAGGGAAGTGTGTAAAGGCAAGTCGGGCGAGGACAACCTCGAAGACATAATATATTGCCCAGATCCACTGTTCTGATCTGATCTAATGTTCTGAATAGGATAAAAGTCGAATCAGACGAATCCAAAACCATCACATATATTTGAATGAAGCAAGCGGCGTATAATAAGATAGGCAAAAGAAGTAAACGGTGCTCTGTTGTTCTTGCCTTCCCGGCAAGAAATAGGGCGTGATAGTTATCCACTTATGTGAAACTAATTGGTATTGGTCCTTCCAGAGTTCATTCGTCCAATCTGCCTGCCAACCTCAGACCTCACTTTGCAGCCTCCGAAGAAATTTTATATGACTGTAGCAGGGTGGGGAGCAAGCAATACCACGACGAAGATACGAAGCAACGTGTTACGACGTGTCAAAGTGCCGTTTGTGGAGTTTGAAGTAATATTTACTGACGATTGATTAGCACCCTTGATTCTGTGTAACAACTCCTCAAATACGCAATTTGATAATCAAAACTTACTTCGCAGGTTTGTGCTGCAAAATACGCTGCTCCAAAATTTAAGATTAATCTCACAAACAAACAACTGTGTGCTGGAAGTAAGAACAGGGACGCTTGCGCTGGCGACTCCGGAGGGCCATTGATGTATTTTAACGGACACACAACAGAGTTAGTTGGCATCGTCAGCTTCGGTCCACGTCCTTGTGGCCAGGACGTTCCAGGAGTATATACCAAAGTATTTGAATACATGAACTGGATTCGCAGCGTTATAGAAGAAGATTCAAAAACACTTTCTCCGTCTGTCTCTGATGCAGATGTGGTTTATTTTAGAGATTAAAATTATTAAGTTTTGAACTTTCATGAGGTTTATTAAATAATTTTTTTAAACAGCTACCAAATATGTTAAGAAATTACTTTCAATAAATTTTTAATGCTCACCAAAATGAATGAATGCTTACCGAATAGTATTCCAAACTATTGTAAAAGTAAACTCAATATTGTATTATTCTAAATGCTATTGTACGAGACTGAACCTTGAACTCCCGGATTGTAGAATAAACACCGTTTATAAGAACAAGTAAATATGAACAAGTTTAGTTATTTATTCTAGCACTTTATTATAATAAATTAAAAATTCGGTCGCTCGTCTAACGTGCGGTGCTCCCGATGATAGGTCGCAAATTGGCCCGAAACCGGTCAAAATTACTGGATATAAAGTCGTGAGTGTTCCCGTTTTATTAACTACTATAACGGGGTCTAATTATATGGTTTTCACAAGGTCGTGTGTGTATTTATTTGTGTGAGATTATGTTCTGATCAAGATTCTGTACTGCAACTGGTTTATCCTGTACAAACTTATTTGTACATTCCGGTATCATAATTAATAGAACTCAAGATACTAGCTTAAGGCTTTATCAACGACAAAAACAACTTGGTAATTCGAGACTACTTCAAATGTTTTTACGGACGGGTATTAACCCTTAACCACCTAAGTCCAATTTCTGTAACATAACAACCTACGTGCGGTCCTAGAGACCGCTCGTGAATAATCATCTCAAATTCGGGATCTGTAATATCAAGATAGCATTTCAACGAGTAAAATACTCGTTTATGCTTTAGACTTTTATTTTAGAACTTCAAATAACATAAACTATAATAAAATCTTGAGATATGGCATAATCTTTCAAGACTGGTAGATTTAACACAAAAATCGACTCTGATTACATTAAAAGACCTGATAGATATAGGAATTCAAAAAATCAACCTTTTTTTATTCATTTCTATAAAATAAGGAGTTCAACTACAAAACTAAATAAAAAAATAGAGCACTTATCGTCAAATTCTACAAAATTGCAATTCCTAAAGATCCACAATTTTTCAAGGCAGTTGCAGCATATTTTTTACAACATACCCCACTGAATCGGTTCCACGTCACTACAATCTTCGTCTGACATTATTTTTGTCATCTGATACCTCCTGTAGCAACCATTTTTCTACATGTTTCACAAAAATAAACAAAATTATGTGGGTGAAAAAAATGACATAATCACCTACGAGCGGTCTCCGAGACTGTTAAAAAATACAGTAACCACCTACATGCGGTCTCACAGACCGCCGATGATGTTTTTTAACTCACCAAATCAAAATGAGCATACGTCTGAACGAGTCGACGGCACGACCCGTACTGCGGGAGGGGCCGGCAAAGGTACAAGGACACAGACGCGTGTGCGACATACTCGCGTTTAGTTATTGACAATTTTGAGTAATCTATTGTCTGTGAGACCGCACGTAGGTGGTTAAGGGTTAACATTTTAATTTTTGTTTTGCTAACAGTAGACGTCTTTTGGCGATATCATGTCAAATATGTATCAGTGTATTTCTGTATTGTGTGCGATAATAATCGGAATAAGTGAGTATGATTAGCGGTCAATTTTATAATCTTGTTTTACCACGGAACAGTGCAGTGCAAGGAATCGTTTTATATCCAGGTTCTACTGAGGATTGCAGTTTGTCCGTATTTCCCCCGGACCCCGGCAGTGGGTGTTGCGGCCTTGCTATAGGAAATTCGACCAGGAAATGTAAGTGTTCCGCAAAAATAATCAAAAATTATTTTTTTGGTACAAAAAGTGTTTCTTTGGTGGCTACAAATCGTGCCTGAATTTTATTTACGTGATAATTTGGTATTTGTTTTTACTTTCTCGAATTATTTTTATATACACTAATCCAACGTTTGATACTGGTCGTTCGGTGAGTTAAAATGTTTATAAGAATAACATTTACTATACATATATTATGATAAAAAAGCGTTTCGTAACACACAAAACAATAACAATAGTTGTAAAACACTGCTCTGGTCGATGTAATACTAAGTTGTAGATCTGATGTACCTAATGTCAAATTTAACTCTCTATCCATTATCTTGATAATGTTTTAGCTAGATATTGACTTGATTTGAAGACGAATCCCTTTATGCGCGTGTCGGTCGTAAGTGACTTTTTCATGTGTCTGTTTTCTTTGATATGTCTATGTGTATATTTGCAGTGACTACCGTAGCAGATATCAACGAACACCCCTGGATGGCGCTCATAGAATACAAGAGAGAGGATCAAATTAAATTACTCTGTAGCGCCATTTTGATTAGTGGCCGTTATACGCTGACAGCGGCCCAGTGTTTTTCGCCACCGGCTCTCAAATTTGCTGGTAGCCCGTAAGTTTATGTAACTAATCCATAATAAAGGCCGTTATGTTTATAAACTAGTGATACCTCTCCCTCTTGGGAATACTGGCGTGAGAATGTGTATGTATATGTGTAGTTTATAAATGTATTGCCAGATCCAGATAGTGTCAAGCTCAAGCACTTCCTTTGTCTCAAAATTTTCACATGCCATGACGGCCAAATGTATCAAGGATCAAATGATTATTGTATATCACCATTATGTACCATTATATTTTGTGAATAAACGACATTTAACTTTAAAATGAGCAAATAAAGATGAATTTCATAGATAAATACGAGTATTTGAATGCCTAATTGTAGTCGCATTCATAACTTTATTCATATACTAGCTGTGCCCGCGACTCCGTCTGCGTGGACTTCGATTTAACTCTGGCTACTAATAATAATAACTCTGATTATCAGATA
>BHDV01072375.1:64273-105502 GCA_005406045.1 Adoxophyes honmai | reverse complement strand
GTCTTCTTTGAGCAAAATACACTATCTACGATATTTAAGGTACTTCCCCTTCATGTCCCATAACTTTGGGACACCCTGTATATTGCGTTAGTTTGGGTACGTGGAGAAGATGAATGAAACAAGAGTTTGGATCTGATTCTAATGGCTTGATTTTATACCTCATTCCTTAGGCCTTATTCTGATCAGTTTTACAACATCTGTGAAAGTAATTGTGACAAGGAATAAATTCTTAATACAAGAGTGTAAGCAGATTTACAAGGGAAGTATGTAAAGACAAGTTGGGCGAGGACACCCCCATGAAGACATATATTGATCTGATGTTCTGAATAGAAAAGAGATCGAATCAGAAGAATCCAAAACCATCATATGTATTTGAATAAAGCAAGCGACGAATAATAGAATAGGCAAAAGAAGCGACCGGTGCTCTGTTGTTCTTGCCTTCCCGGCAAGGAATAGGATGTGATGGTTATGCACGCATGTGAAATTGATTGGTGCTGGTCCTTCCAGAGTTCATTCGTCCAATCTGCCTGCCGACCTCAGACCTCACTCTGCAGCCTCCGAAGAAATTTCACATGACTGTGGCAGGGTGGGGAGCAAGCAACTCCATGAATAAGACACGAAGCAACGTTCTACGACGTGTCAAAGTGCCGTTTGTAACATTTGAGGTAAGATTTAGTGACGGTTGATCCGTACCCTTGATTCTATGTAACAACTCCTCAAGCCCGCAATTAGGTAATCAAAATTTCCTTCTCAGGTCTGTGCTGAAAAATACACAGCTCCAGGACGTAGGATTAAACTCACGAACAAACAACTGTGTGCTGGAAGTAAGAACAGAGACTCCTGCAGTGGCGATTCCGGGGGGCCATTGATGTATTTTAACGGACACACAACAGAGTTAGTTGGCATCGTCAGTTTTGGTCCGGTTCCTTGTGGCCAGGACATTCCAGGAGTCTATACCAA
This sequence comes from Adoxophyes honmai, assembly GCA_005406045.1. Classification (NCBI taxonomy): domain Eukaryota; kingdom Metazoa; phylum Arthropoda; class Insecta; order Lepidoptera; family Tortricidae; genus Adoxophyes; species Adoxophyes honmai. Next base: position 104,542 of record BHDV01072375.1, on the reverse strand, counting down.
AGTATTTGAATACATGAACTGGATTCGCAGCGTTATAGAAGAAGATTCAAAAACACTTTCTCCGTCTGTCTCTGATGCAGATGTGATTAATTTTAGAGATTAAAATTATTAAGTTTTGAACTTTCATGAAGTTATGTTTAAACGCCTACCAAATATGTTAAGAAATTACTTTCAATAAATTTTTAATGCTCACCAAAATGGATGAATGCTTACCAAATAGTATTCCAAACTATTGTAGAAGTAAACTTATTGTATTATTCTAAATGCTATTGTACGAGACTGAACCTTGAACTCCCTGATAGTAGAATAAACACCGTTTATAAGAACAAGTAATTTATTCTAGCACTTTAAAAATAAGTTAAAAATTCGGTCGCTCGTCTAAGGGTCTTACCAAACCAGTCGACGCAGATTCGGCTTTCGCCGAGTGTTTTACACCACACTATACGCATTTAGCCGATCGGCGGTCTACGCGGCTGAACGCCTGCGTTCAGCCGTCTAATCCTCCGTGCGGCCGTCGAGACGGCCGATCGCCTGCAATCTGCCGTCGCAACCGCCGCGGCGTACAGCGGCGATCGGCGCTGTCGAGCTCCGTACGGGCGTCGAGACGTCCGATAGGTCGCGAGCACCCGTCGAGTCGGGCGAGCAGGTGTGGGAAACAGCGGATGATCGGCAATCGTAAATCTCATTTTTGAAGACTAGTTGTTAGTAATTACTTGAGTTGGGAATTGGACAGACGTGTTTTAGATTATTTTTCTTGTTATAATTGTTAGAGATTTTAATGTAATAATTCAAATAGACTATTTCAAACGCATCAATAGCTACTTCGGCCGTCGTCGGCGCTGTTCGGCCGTCGCCGGCGACGTTCGGCCGTCGAAGGCGCTGAATGGCTTCCGCCGGCGCCGATCGGCCCTTATCGGCCGTGAACGGAGCTGTTCAGCGCTCGTCTGCGCCGATCGGCACTGTAGGACTGCGATCGCGGGCGATAGGCAGCTAACAGCGCCGTACGGACGCGAATGGCTTTACGCCAAAACGCCGTCTTCCCGTCGAAAGTCGTCGCTTCGCGTCGGCCGATCTTGGCCGAGCCAATTAACGTCTTGTTCGCTCTTAATGTGTTGACATAAAGCTTTTTTCGTCCGCGTTTTGCCGAAAAGGCGTCGACTAATGTGGGGAGACCCTAACGTGCGGAGCTCCCGATGATAGGTCGCAAATTGGCCCGAAACCGGTCAAAATTACTAGGATTTATATATATATTATAGGATATTTAGGACTTTATAGTCGTGAATGTTCCCGGTTAATCCTTACTATCCTTATCCTTACTAATGTTATAAATCGGAAAGTGAATTTGTTTGTTTGTTTGTTCCGCTTTCACGCCGTAACTAGTGAACCGATTACTTTGAAATTTTGCAGACATAAAGATAGAAGTCCGGATTAAATAATAGGATACTTTTTATTCCTCGCTTTATACCGCAATATAACCGAATTAGTTAACTACTATAACAGGGTTTAATTATAATGGTTTTCACAAAGTTCATGTTCCGATCAAGATTCTGCACCGCAACTGGTTTATCCTGTACAAACTTATTTATACACGCCGATATCATAATTATAGAACTCAAAAAACTAGCTTAAGACATTATCAACGACAAAAAAAACTTGGTAATGCAAAATGGTTTCAATAGTATTTACGAACGAGAATTAACATTCTGATTTTTGTTTTGCTAACAGTAGACGTCTCTTGGCGATATCATGTCAAGAATGTATCAGTGTATTTTTGTGTTGTGTGCGATAATAATCGGAATAAGTGAGTATGATTAGTGGTCAATAATATATATCTTGTTTTACCACGGAACAGTGCAGTGCAAGGAATATTATTATTATTATAAGGAATCGTTTTATATCCAGGTTCTGCTGAGGATTGCAGTTTGTCCGTATTTCCCCCGGACCCCAGCAGTGGGTGTTGCGGCCTTGCCAAAGGAAATTCGACCAGGAAATGTAAGTTTTCTATGCCAAACAATAACAATTTTTTTTTAATGCGGTGACCAAAACGCATTTGTTTTCAAAGTGTGAAATGTAACTAAGCGCACGATTTGCAGCCACTGTTTACTAATTTTACACTAGTGCTTAACTTCTGCGCATAGAACTAAAAAGGGTGTACACCTATTTAATCATTTCATTTACTTATTGGGTTTGTCACTTGAGTAATAAAAACACATTATAAACGATATAATAATATGCGACATTAAAAAACTTTTTCTTTATTGAGTGTATAAAGTTTCATTTCGGAATTGTATGGAGATGTGTTGACTGCGGCAGTTGTGCAAACGTTCCTCTGGCTGCGCTGTCTCAGTTTCCATACTATTTTGCGATAACTCGCAAACGAAATCGTTCATTTAAGGCAGTTCTATGAAAAGTTCTTAAAGATTATTATAGATTATGATACCTTTTCAGAAAGCTGATGAAACGTAGATGTTTTTCTAATAATTTGTACACTAGATGTCATATTATTTTTTTCGACTAGAGCAATAGTTTAGTAACAACAAGCACTGATTTAATAAAACATAAATAATGTTTTCGCTGATTTCGAAGACTTTACTTGTTTTGTTAGGGTTTTTGTATTTGTTTTAATTTGACAATAGTATAATAATTAAAAAATTAAAAAGAATTACCGCAACAGACGCAAAACTTTTTTTTTACAATTTTTTTAATTTTTTTAATGTTTCAAAACAAAAGCTATGGTGTTTGAAAGAGATGATTGTGGGACAGAATGTAAGATTATGATTGAGGGTGAGAAAGTAGAACAAGTAAAAGAGTTTGTGTATCTGGGATCGGCGTTTACGAAAGATGGGAAGTGGAAGTGTGAAACTGATATTGAAAGAAGAGTGAATGCAGGGAACATGGTCAATGGAGCGTTGCGCGCCTTCATGAGCAGTGAAAAGGTGTCGAAAAAGGCACGTCTGGCTGTCCACAGAGGGGTGCTCGTCCCAACACTTATGTACGGTAGCGAAAGTTGGGTATGGCAAGCGAAGCATAAAAGTAGAATAAATGCAGTAGAAATGAGAGCGTTAAGAAGTATGGAAGGTGTATCATTGAAAGACAGAATTAGAAATAGTGTGATAAGGGAACAAGCTGGTGTGAAAGTAGACATAGTGACAAGGATTGAAAAAAGTATGCTTAGCTTGTTTGGTCATGTAGAGAGGATGGATGAAAGAAGATTGACAAAACAGATTTATACGGGAAGTGTGAATGGGTGTGTTGGGAGGGGAAGACCTAGACGGACGTTCCGTGACCAAATCGCGGACGTTTTAGAAACAGGTCAGGTCAAGAGTACCCGAAATCGACGAGCATGTATGAAGAGACTAATGAATGTGGATGAAGCAAAAGAAGTATGCCAGGATCGTAGCAAGTGGAACAAAGTGGTCTCTGCCTACCCCTGTGGGAAAGAGGCGTGACTGTATGTATGTATATATATGTATTTTTAATGTAAAATTTTGGGAAATTCAAAAAAATCTTAAAAAATCAGTAACTCAAGAACCGTTAATTTTCGGCCATACATAAATGAGGGCTTAAAATATTGCATTTTAGCTCTTCTATCAAGTCCTACCCGGAATACCTCGAGTTACCAGTAACCCTGTATATTGGTACGGATTACAGCTCTTCATTTCTTGCTTGAATGTCGTAAGCTGTGACTTAAGGAAGTTAGGTAGATAATATATGTTTTAGACAGGATGCATGCTGTTACTATTATACCACTTCTATGTATATAAAAAGCCATAATTTTATCTATCGCGCCATGTGCCTACCCTACTTTTGAATTCATTCATTCATATCGTCACGCCTGTATTCCCAAGAGGGGTAGGCAGAGCACATGAATTCAAAAATCCAGTGCCACGTTTAGCAATTTCAGGGAAACCAGATGGTTAAACGTGATATCGCAGTGATAGGTTGCTAGCCCATTGCCTACAATACACTAACCCTTTCCCAGAGTCGACTCTTACGACACCCACGGGAAGAAAGGGAGAGGTGCTATTCTAACCCGGCACCACACGGGGCTTTACTTTTTACTTTTGAATGCCAGCGTGATTTGTCCGTATTTATGTTTGCAGTGACTTCCGTAGCAGATATCAACGAATACCCCTGGATGGCGCTTATAAAATTGAAGAAGAGGGATCAAATTGAAACATTCTGTAGCGCCATTTTGATTAGCGGCCGTTATGCGCTTTCCACGGCCTCGTGTTTTTTGTCGACTGCTATCCCGTAAGTTTGATTTTGAATAGATAGGACTGTTGCATAATACGTGCCTTTAAATTTATGAGTGTAAAGCACTATTTCCACCGAACTGCCTGCATCGGATCGAATCGGAAAGAATACGAACGGATTCTGCGACAGCCGATCGTCACCGGCGGCATGTCGACGCACACGATCGAACCGTAACCGCCGTTCGCGGCCGACAGGATGTTGACGCCCACGATCGGCACCGTACGGCACTTTACGGCTCTATGCGGTTGCTCGTATCCGCACCTATTCAAATGTTTTCGTTCCTACCACGTAGACTTGTAACTTTTGAAAATGGTTGACGTTGACGTAGTATTTTTGGCTGTTGCATTAGAAGAAGAAGAATATTATCATCATAATACACAAAAGAGGATGAGAAAAATTTGGGTTCGCCCGGTCACGGCCTCAATCGTACGCGACGGCAGGCATAGGCAGCCGAAAGGATCCGATCGCACCCGACGACAAGTGAACGGAGCCTATCGCGCGTCGCGGCATACTTCCGGATACGGACACGTGTCGCGGGTGACGTCCGTGGTATAGCTTTTCTGCGCAGCTTGGTATGTAGACTTAAAAACATCGTTCGTATGATTCATTATCGTTTAAAGACCTTACAATTATTTTCGTTCCGATCCAATTCCGGCCGTTTTGCGGAAATAGTGCTTAATAATAATTTTGAAAATTATTCAAAGATAAAATTTGTACGACGTACAGAGAATGGTTCGAATGGCGGCAAACGCTAATGTCACGAACAATTGCGCATCGGCCCCTTTTCTTTTTTCTATCACCTGTTTTATAAAGTAGACCGGACTTATGAAGTACACTGCGGAATACAGATTTCTTGGTGTAGGTCTTTAAGTTGTCTAATGGAAAATATAACTTTGTATTTCAGAGTTAATGTACGCATAGGAGAATACGACATAGATAATGAAGGAAAAGACTGTGTTGAAGTTGAACCAGGAGAAAAGGTGTGCAATGATGGAGCTATCTCTATTCCTATTGAGAAAACCACGACACATCCTAATTATGGAAAAAGAAGTTTCCACAACGATATTGCTTTAATCAGGCTTGCAGAGACTGTTCCCTACACAGGTAAAATACTTAATCTATTTTTTCCTTTGGACATTTTCAAAAATAAATGAACTTGCTACTATTTTTAGGCCTAACAAATAATGTTAGGTTATTTCTACTCAGTCACAAGAACTACTGATTTAAGCCATAAAAGTACATTTAACTGACAGTTTTCAGTAACGCATTGAACCATCCATTAAATGGTCTGAAATATCCTCTTCGTCCTTACCGTGTAAACTCCTCCATCTTCAATCCACAGTCTCGCTCTTTTAAATCGAGTAAACATTCATCCATGAAAAGATTGAATAGCCACATCGATGCTACACAGCCCTGTCTGACACCCCCAGAAATGCCAAACCAGTCCGAATAGACATCATTATATCGGACGCAATCCCTATATAAATCACCACCACCATCGAATCTCCATCCACTCCTCTCCTGGACAACGTTGACCAGAGTTCATCCCTCTTTCTCTATCATAGGCTTTCTCAAGACCCACCAAAGCGCAGTATACTTTTGGCCTTTCGGCAGAAACTATTCGGATAAACACCGTAATGAGAAAACCTGATCCGTACATCCCATTACCTTTCTGCAACCCGCTTGCACATCCCAAATACTGCTCTCTGTAGCATTTATCACTCTTTCAATCAAAATCCTTGCATGCAACTTGCCTACTGTGCTTAAAAGACTGATACCGCGATAGTTTTTGCATTCCTGCTGTGAGCCCTTCCCTTTAAAAAGTGGCACAATAATCGCTTTGATACAGTCGTCTGGAATCTTGCCCTAACGCTAACATACGCTAAACATGCGACACAGCCATTCTGCTGTCAAACTATTGCCAGCATTTAGCTTTTTCGCAGTCACAACATCATACCAAGCAGCTTTACCTACTTTCAGATCCTTCATCGCTTTCATTATCTCTTCCACACGAATTCCATCGTCACACACTGTCTCTATCGATTCTGGCACATCTTCAAATGCATGCATCTCGCTTTCAATTAAACTTGCGAAATGTTTACTCCAACATTCTAAAATCTTACGTTCATGAGTCACACTTTCACCATTCTCATTCTTAGTATATTTTGAATTGACAGTAGACGACTTGCATCGCGCATCCTTAACCAGTTTCCAGAATAATTTAATATTGCTCCGGAAACCATGTTTATGCATATATATTTGAAAGTATTGTCCTTCCAGAGTTCATTCGTCCAATCTGCCTGCCGTCCTCGGACGTCACTCTGCAGCCTCCGAAGAAATTTTACATGACTGTGGCAGGGTGGGGAGAAAAGAATAACGAATCAGCAACACCAACCAACTACCTACGACGTGTCAAAGTGCCGTTTGTGGAGCCTAAAGTGAGATTTACTTTTTTTTTTAGCTTATAGTGGGCTTACAGTAGCTTACTGTTAAGCAAAAGCCTCCACTTTTTCTTTCCACTCATCAGTGAGATTTACTTACTGACCATTATTTCGTTTGATTATGAACTAACGACCCGCTATACTACAGCATTAAGACATCACATTAGAAACCTCAAACATTATCAGTGTTTCTCAACTTTACTATGCATGTGTATTTTACACACAAACGTTTCTCTTGAATCTCCCTTTAAATTATAAAAAATCTGCGTCAAAATCTATTGCGTAGTTTTAAAGATCTACATATGAATATTGACAGTGGGCGGGAAACGGTTTTAGCTTATAGTTTGTAATGATACTGCATCGCAATAACCACTGTATATGTATAATATTGCCTCAGACGGTATGCTAACAAAATAATGTCATTTTGGTATTTTTTTTAGTATCGTACATTTTCATTTTAGTGCAGCACAGACGACAGACTATTTGTGCGATCGAATCTGCGGCGCACAAAAAAGCTGCATGTGTCGTATGCATTGTGCGCCGAACGTTTTGCGCGACGTGTGCTTTACTCCGTATAATTGGATATATTCTATTTTCACAGACTAAAAAGTGCGTCACGGAAAATCTGTCGTCTGCGAATTACATACATACATACATACATAACCGTCACGCCTTATTCCCTGCGGGGTAGGCAGAGACAACAGAGCGCCATTCGCTTCTATTTTGACATACTTCTTTCGCTTCACTAACATTCATCACTCTCGTCATACACGCTCGACGGTTTCGGGTACTCTTAATTTCGCCTCCCTTTAGCACATCGCCGATCTGGTCGATATACGTTCTTCGAGGCGCCCTCGACCGACTTGCCCCAACACACTTCCCTTGTAAATTTGCTTACATACCCTTGCTTCATCCATTCTCTCCACATGCCCAAACCAACGCAGCATACCTTTCTCTACCCTTGTAATAACACTCTCTTTCAGACCACACTTCTCTCTAATCACGCTATTACGCACCCTATCAGTAAGTTTGATACCACTCATGCTTCGCAAAGAACGCATCTCAACCGCATTCAATCTACTTTCGTGTCTCTTCTGCCACACCCAACTCTCGCTACCATACATCAAAGTAGGCACCAGCACACCGTTGTGAATAGCCAGGCGAGCATTCTTAGAAATGTCCTGACGACTCACAACTGAGTGAAGTGCTCCATTCATTCTATTTCCCGCTTTTACTCTACTTTCGATATCCTCATCGTACTTACCGTCACTCGTGAACATACATCCCAAATACCTAAACTCTCTTACTTGTTCTAACCTTTCACTTCCAATTGTTATAACACATTCAGTCATTTCGTCGTTCTTCTCTATCACCATAACCTTCGTCTTGCCTACATTCATTTTCATTCCCTTCCTTTCAAAATATTCGTACATTAGAGTCACCATGTCCTGCAACTCACACGCCGATGATGCAAGGAGCACCTGATCATCAGCGTACAAGAGACATTTGATGAAAGACTCCCCTATCTTCAATCCACAGTCTCGCTCTTTCAAATCAAGTAAACAGTCATCCATGAAAAGGTTGAATAGCCACGGCGATGCTACACAACCCTGTCTGACACCCCGAGAAATGTCAAACCAGTCTGAATAGGCACCGTTCAATCTGACGCAAGCTCTGGAATCCCTGTATAAGGATTTCAGAGCCTGTATCAAGTCGCTACCCACTCCTCTCCTGGACAACGTTGACCAGAGTTCATCCCTCTTCACTCTATCGTAGGCTTTCTCAAGATCCAAAAAAGCGCAATACACTTTTTGGCCTTTCGCTAGGAACTTCTCGGCTACACACCGTAATGAGAAAACCTGATCCGTACATCCCATTCCCTTTCTAAAACCAGCTTGCACATCCCAAATACTGCTTTCTGTAGCATTTATCACTCTTTCAATCAATATTCTCGCATACAACTTGCCTACTATGCTTAAAAGACTAATGCCGCGATAATTTTTGCATTCCTGCTGTGAGCCCTTCCCTTTAAAAAGTGGCACAATAACTGCTTTGGTCCAGTCGTCTGGAACCTTGCCCTGTTGCCAACACAGGTTAAAGAGGCGATACAGCGATTCAGCCATCAAACTTCCGCCAGCTTTTAGCATTTCCGCAGTCACACTATCATACCCAGCAGCTTTACCTACTTTCAGATCCTTCATCGCTTTCATTATCTCATCTATACTAATTCTATCGTCACTCTCTATTTGTCTCGATTCTGGCACATCTTCAAATGCATGCATCTCACTTTCAAATAAACTTTCAAAGTAATTTCTCCAACATTCTAAGATTTCACGTTCATCAGTCACACTTTCACCATTCTCATTTTTGATAATTTTGAAAGAAGTAGTAGACGACTTGCATCGCGCATCCTTAACCAGTTTCCAGAATAATTTGATATTACTCCGAAAACCAGCGCAAAATTTTTGGTCTAGTCTACTCTTCATCTCCTCTTTCTTTCTACGCACACATTCTTTCACCCTTTCCTTGGCATCCTTATATTTCTCTTTCGCTCTCACTACATCCTCATTTGGAACCTGAAGCATTCTACTATTAGCGTTTGTTGCTAACAGATCTCCCCACGCTTTCTTCTTTTCTAACACAACATCCCTGGCCTCATCATCCCACCAATCAGCCTTCGCGTCCTTTGCGTTTCTTCTTTTAGACACCCCACAAATCTTTCTCGCTGACTTTACTGTGCATTCTTTTAATACTTTCCATACATAATTAACATCCTCTTCTTTTGTAACATCCCAATTCACTTCTAGTTCCATACTCAAATTCTCTTTAAACCTGTTTTTCGTCTCATCCGTGCACAATCTTTCCACTTTTATTCTCTCAAGCCCGGTAGTAGACACCTTAGCATGATGCCTCCAACGCCTAAACAGACCATTTAAACGGCACATAACCAGAAAATGGTCCGTCGAAACATCGGCGCCTCGATATACTCTTGTGTCTACTACTTGACATTTCAACCTTTCATCCATTAAAATAAAATCTATCATACTTCTATCATTCTGTCTTCTATCGTTCTGTCTTTGTCTGCGAATTATGTTTCAATTTTATAGAAAAAGTTCATCCTACTCAAAATTAAAAGCTCAAATTGATCTTGAACACAGAAAAAAAATCCCCAATTTTTTTCATCCCGTTACTTTTTCATTACAATTAGTATTGACGTCATAAAGTGAAATCATTTTTGTATGAAATACTGGAGTAAGTTCTTTTCAATTTGTATCGAAAACGCCCATGATTCTGTGTATGAAAAACCATTCAACAACCCCTCAAGCAAGCAATACTTAGTGTAGTCAAAACTTTCTTCACAGGTCTGTGCAGAAAAATACTATCCTCCAAATTATACGGTTAATCTCACGAACAAACAACTGTGTGCTGGAAGTAAGAACAGAGACACCTGCAGTGGCGACGCCGGGGGGCCATTGATGTATTTTAACGGACACACAACAGAGTTAGTTGGCATCGTCAGCTTCGGTCCGCTTCGTTGTGGCATGGAAATTCCAGGAGTATACACCAAAGTATTTGAATACATGAACTGGATTCGCAGCGTTATAGAAGAAGATTCAAAAACACTTTCTCCGCTTGTCTCTGATGCAGATGTGGTTTATTTTAGAGATTAAAATTATTAAGTTTTGAACTTTCATGAGGTTTATTAAATAAATTTTTTAAACAGCTACCAAATATGTTAAGAAATTACTTTCAATAAATTTTTAATGCTCACCAAAATGAATGAATGCTTACCAAATAGTATTCCAAACTATTGTAAAAGTAAACTCAATATTGTATTATTCTAAATGCTATTGTACGAGACTGAACCTTGAACTCCCGGATTGTAGAATAAACACCGTTTATAAGAACAAGTAAATATGAACAAGTTTAGTTATTTATTCTAGCACTTTATTATAATAAATTAAAAATTCGGTCGCTCGTCTAACGTGCGGTGCTCCCGATGATAGGTCGCAAATTGGCCCGAAACCGGTCAAAATTACTGGATATAAAGTCGTGAGTGTTCCCGTTTTATTAACTACTATAACGGGGTCTAATTATATGGTTTTCACAAGGGCGCGTGTATATTTGTGTGTGTGTGAGTTCATGTTCCGATCAAGATTCTGCACCGCAACTGGTTTTTCCTTCACAAACTTATTTATACACTCCGATATCATAATTATAGAACTCAAAAAACTAGTTTATGGTTTTATCAACGACAAAAACAACTTGGTAATTCAAGATGGTTTCAATAGTATTTACGAACGAGAATTTTATTAACATTCTGATTTTTATTTTGCTAACAGTAGACGTCTCTTGGCTATATCATGTCAAATATGTATCAGTGTATTTTTGTATTGTGTGCGATAATAATCGGAATAAGTGAGTATGATTAGCGGTCATTTTTACAATCCTGTTTTACCACGGAACAGTGCAGTGCAAGGAATCGTTTCATATCCAGGTTCTACTGAGGATTGCAGTTTGTCCGTGTTTCCCCCGGACCCCGGCAGTGGGTGTTGCGGCCTTGCCAATGGAAATTCTACCAGGAAATGTAAGTGTTCCGCAAAATAATCAAAAATAACTTTTTAGTACAAAGAGTGTTTCTTTGGTGGCTACAACTACAATTTGGTGGTCTGTTTTTTGTGATGTGTCTGTATTTATATTTGCAGTGACTACCGCAGCAGATATCAACGAATACCCCTGGATGGCGCTCATAGAATACAAGAAAGGGGATAAAATTATATTACTCTGTAGCGCCATTTTGATCAGTGGTCGTTATACGCTGACAGCGGCCCAGTGTTTTTCACCAGCGGCTCTCAAAAAAGCTGGTAACCCGTAAGTTTGTTTTAGTACATAATTAAACTAATTAGAACACACACACACACACACACACGCACACACATCCTCAAGCCCGTATTCCCAAGAGATAAAAAAGATGAGTGCCACGTTTACCAATTCCCAGACCCTTTCCCAGAGTCGCCTCTTACGACACCCACGGGAAGAAAGGGGGAGGTGCTATTCTAACCCGGCACTACACGGGCTGATAATAAAGGCTTTTATATTTATAAATAAACTAGCTTTCCGCCCGCGGCTTCGCCCGCGTGGAAGTCGGTTATATTGCGGTATAAAGCACAACTATAAGAAAACTTCTCGTTTCAAACGACACACAGCGCCATCGATCTATCATCGATCGATATCGATCTATCATCGATTGATATCGATCTATCATGCAAACTATATTTTTGTTTTCCCTCGGGAACATCAATTTTTTCCGGGATAAAAAGTACCCTATTATTTAATCCGGACTTCTATCTTTATGTCTGCAAAATTTCAAAGCAATCGGTTCAGTAGTTACGGCGTGAAAGCGGAACAAACAAACAAACAAACAAACTCACTTTCTGACTTATAATATTAGTAAGGAAGTAAGGATGTTACTTTGTAAAATGAGCAAATAAAAATGCTATGGATCCTGGTTCTGATACCTACAGGTCACTAGTAGGGTCTTTCTCTCTCTATTTTATTTGATTTTATAGACACAAGTCGAATTCCATTGCAGAACAGAGAAATACATGTTTAAGTCAAAGTGAATAGGATCTATTAACAACAGGTTTAGGGTAGGGTTAGAAGGTTTTAAATGACTCGAGATAATAATAGTACTGATAAAATGCGATATTCAACAACAATTGTCTCCGAACATAGTTAATCGTGTGTCATCAATGTTTTCCTAAAAAATTGACACCGCATTATTGACACCGCGTGGGCAACTAGGTACAAGCGCGCGCGGCAGTTTTCCCACGCCCCACCTTCACCGCCCTTCGCCATTTAGGGCTATATTTCACCGGGACACCACGGCGGCGCAACCAGTCGTCAAATGTATGAAATGGTTGCGCAACCAACGGACACCAGGTGAGTAACTCCCTATACAGGGTTATTTGTAAATCACTGACACCCTTTTAACCCTGTATTCCTACCACTTAAACGAATGTTTTTTGTTTTACGGTTTTTGTCATAACTCAATATTTATCGAGTAGTAACGTTTTGAAAATTTGAGACTCACTCTGTTTCATTCAATACTCTGTACCGCAACACTGGCGGTACCTTTGACTGTCGGCGTGCCGGCTTGTAGGTACGCATTCCCGCCTCCCATTCGCTGTCCCTTACAAACATGCCGTGCGGCTCATTTAAAGTTTGTGATGTCCTTGTCTTGCGAGATTCGGCGTATTTTTAACCGACTTCAAAAAAAGGAGGAGGTTCTCAATTCGTCGGGATATTTTTTTTTTATTATTATTATTATTTTTTTTATCATCATTATTTTTTTTTATATGTGTTCGCTGATTACTCGAAGACGCCTGGACCGATTTGGAAAATTCTTTTTTTGTTTGAAAGGGTATAGTTTCCAGGTGGTCCCATTGCCAGCATATCTTGATCTGATGATGGAATATGAGGGAAATCGAGGGCAACCCTCAAATTTTATTGGCACAGGTAATGTTTTTAGTACATTTTTCAAAGCTACTCCAGTATTTACGTCTGGCAGTAAAAAAATATGACTGAGCTGATGATGGAAGGTCAACTCCTTAATGCTTAGGAGTTCAAGGATAATTCTTTCAATACTGAATGCACCTGCAGACCGGAAATTATAATTTCAGTAATTAGTGAGGCCTGCTGGTGATGGAAGGTCACCCTCATTATTAGACAAATGCTTTCAGTATAGCCGAAATTTGAAGTCGGTTTTTTTTTGTTTAAAATTATAGTGTGTACCTGTTGTGTACGTATTGTGGTAAAAAACAGAGTACGAAAATTTTGTACAAGGATTTATTAATTATTATTTATTAGTATGAAAAAAAAACTGACCAATTTTAAAAAGTCGTACCTAAAACAAAAAACGTTTGTTTATGTGATAGGAATTTAGGGTTAAGAGGGCGTCAGTGATTTACAAATAACCCTGTAGAGCTGTATACATTTTGTTGGTAGCGGGCGACTGGTTGCGCCGCCGTGGTGTCCCGGTGAAATATAGCCCTAGTAAAGCGTGCACACACATTCATTTTTTTTTAATTACCGGAAAAATTAAAAGAAAAAGTGTTTTTTTTTTTAATTTACCATTGTGTTGTGGTAGTGATTTTGAGTATTAGGAATTAATTTCGTTACAGATTAATTTATCAGCCTGCACATATATTCTCCAAATTCTTTTTAAATATCTTAGTTCTGCAATGTAATTTGACTCTGAGCCTATTATAATGTTAATGACATAGAGTAGATTTTAAGACCTATTTATTGACATAAATCGCAATGCTTTTTGCTTTTTGGTTTCAGGCCCATTTTGACGCAAGGTCCTTTAGAAAACTTATCAAAGATACGTAGCATTTGTATGAAGTACAAAGAACGGCTCAAAAATGTCCGTTTATCGATCTATCATCGATCGATATCGATCTATCAAGCAAACTTTATTTTTGTTTTCCCTCGGGAACATCAATTTTTCCGGGATAAAAAGTAGCCTATTATTTAATCCGGACTTCTATCTTTACGTCTGCAAAATTCCAAAGCAATCGGTTTAGTAGTTACGGCGTGAAAGCGGAACAAACAAACAAACAAAGAAACTCACTTTCTGACTTATAATATTAGTAAGGATGATAATTAATGTGGTGCGGGGTTAGAATAGCACCACACCCTTTCTTCCCGTGGGTGTTGTAAGAGGTCGACTCTGGGAAAGGATTAATGTATTTGGACAATGGGCTAACCTGTCACTGCAATATCACGTTTAACCATCTGATTACACTGAAATTGCTAAACATTGTACTGGATGTCTGGATTTTTGAATTCATGTGCTCTGCCTACCCCTCTTGGGAATTCAGGCGTCAGAATATGTATGTAATTTTGAATAAAGTAGCAGGTGAAGTAGTCACGAGTTTTGTTATTAAAATTCATCTTTAGTTCTCGCGGGGCGACAAAATGATTCCCATATATGCCTTGATCACACGTACCGAGTAGAGTGGCGAGAGAGTGTTCTCGGCCGAGTACTCGGTTCGTGTGTTCTATGAAAACAATAGTACACACGAACCGAGTACTCGGCCGAGAACACTCTTTCGCCACTCTACTCGGTACGTGTAACGAACCCAATAGACTGAGTCTAGGGTACCAGCTAGCAAGTGACAATTTGACAATTAGTTTTATTGTTTCACAAGACACAATTTACAAGTTGTCTAATGGACAATATGGTGTGTATTTCAGATTTGGTGTACGCATAGGAGAATACGACAAAACTAATGAAGGAAAAGATTGTGTTGAAGTTGTAACGGGAGAGATTTGCAATGATGGAGCGATCTCTGTTCCTATTGAGAAAACCACGCCACATCCTGATTATGGACTTAAAAGTCGCCAGAATGACATTGCCTTAATCAGGCTCATGAAGACTGTTCCCTACACAGGTAAAAAGCTAAATAAATTCATACCCTTTGTGCAATAAGTGTATCCCATTTTGCCCAAACAAACTTTGGATAATTTCTTCCCAGAATCACAAGCTCTATCCATTTTAGCAAAAAGAGTTCCTCGCTTTTTAATGTCAGTTTTGTAACGAATTTTTTCATATATTAAATGGTCTGAAAGAAGAAATTGATACGAACATAGAGAGATAAATATTATATTGCGTCAGTTTGGGCACGTGGAGAGGATAAATGAAACAAGAGTTTGAGTCTGATTCTACTGGCTTGATTTTATACCTCATTTTGAGGCCTTATTCTGATCAGTTTTATAACATCTGTGAAAGTAATTGTGACAAGGAATAAATTCTTAAAACAAGAGTGAAAGCAGATTTACAAGGGAAGTATGTAAAGACAAGTCGGGCGAGGACACCCCCATGAAGACATACCTATATTGATCTGATGTTCTGAATAGAAAAGAGATCGAATCAGAAGAATCCAAAACCATCATATGTATTTGAATAAAGCAAGCAACGTATAAAAGAATAGGCAAAAGAAGCGACCGGTGCTCTGTTGTTCTTGCCTTCCCGGCAAGGAATAGGATGTGATGGTTATGAATGCATCTGAAAGTGATTGGTGCTGGTCCTTCCAGAGTTCATTCGTCCAATCTGCCTGCCGACCTCAGACCTCACTCTGCTGCCTCCGAAGAAATTTCACATGACTGTGGCAGGGTGGGGAGCAAGCAACTCCATGGATAAGACACGAAGCAACGTTCTACGACGTGTCAAAGTGCCGTTTGTAACATTTGAGGTAAAATTTACTGACGGTTAATCCGTACCCTTGATTCTATGTAACAACTCCTCAAGCACGCAATTAGGTAATCAAAATTTCCTTCTCAGGTCTGTGCCGAAAAATACACAGCTCCAGGACGTAGGATTAAACTCACGAACAAACAACTGTGTGCTGGAAGTAAGAACAGAGACGCCTGCAGTGGCGACGCCGGGGGGCCATTGATGTATTTTAACGGACACACAACAGAGTTAGTTGGCATCGTCAGCTTCGGTCCGCGTCGTTGTGGCTCGGGCGTTCCAGGAGTCTATACCAAAGAATTTGAATACATGAACTGGATTCGCAGCGTTATAGAAGAAGATTCAAAAACACTTTCTCCGTCCGTCCCTGATGCGGATGTGATTTATTTTAAAGATTAAAATATTAAGTTTTAAACGTTCACGAGGCTTATGTTTAAATGCCTACCAAATACGTTAAGAAACTACTTCCAATAAATTTATAATGCTCACCAAAATGAATGAATGCTTACCAAACAGTGTTATACGAGACTGAACCTTGAACTCCCGGATTGTAGAATGGACACCGTTTATACAAACAAGGTAATTAATTCTTGAACTATACCTAGGTATACAGTCTTCACAAGAACAACATTGGAACAACGCTGGTTTTAATATACTTCAGAATGGCTTTATATAAAACGTTCACAGCTTTTACGTGATTAGACGGGGTTTTTTTGTCACAGTTATGTATCAGTGTTTCTCAAGTATTCTCAACATTATAGTAACACGTTGTACACAATAGTACCACGGTGCTTAGGAAAGACGGGACCTTTGTTTTTACATTGTAATAGGCTTATATTCTGGGTTAAAAATGAAATTCTAATTAGTTCGTTCATTAGATTATGGAAAAATATGACACACATTTTTTTTATCAAATGACTAAATATCGACAAAGTTATAGATCATCAAACTTCTGGAGTGTGGGCTTGTGACGATGACGTCACGCGAAACTTTTAAGCGCTGTATTATTGTCAGTTTTCGTTTGTCAAATAAAAGGAAAAATATGTGTACAACTAGTCTTTTCTGTTAAAGAAGTTAAAAAAACAATTTCACTATCATTTTCATTTCATTGTATTACAGAAAACGATGTTATTATTTCTATTTGCGACCCGTTGTCTGTTTAGGGATAAATATTCTACTTTGGCTCATTGTCCCATAAAACAAATAAATGATCATCCCTTATTTAGGGGTTTCACGTAATACAGCATACATGTGTGCCCCGTACGTCATTGAAAGCTTACGTTGCCTACGGGACAAGTATTTGGGTACTATTTTTACTGACAGTATTTTTCATACGCAGCGTGATTAGAACAACACCTATCAACTTAAAATTTGAGTAATCATTTAGGCGCAGCGCAGACGACAGACTTTTGTGCGATCGCGTCTGCGGAGCAATAAAATCTCTGAATGGCGCGCAGACAGTTTCCATTCAGAGTTTTTATTGCTCCGCAGACTCGATCGCACAAAAGTCTGTCGTCTGCGCTGCCCCTTAGGCGCAGCACAGACGACAGACTTTTTGTGCGACCGAGTCTGCGGAGCATCCCCCAAAATCCTAGAAGCAAAATTTAAATTACAGTTTTTTTTTCAAAAATGCTCATTTTTCGATTGTTGATTTTCACTGAACCTTATTTTCAAAGTAGCATTTTTCCCCAATTAGAAAACAACAAATTGTCAACGTCAACGGAGCTATTTTATTTCTGCGTGATATTGGTCCTTCGGAAAGAGGGAACTCAACATAACCTGAACCTGATTCTAGGGGTCGCAATACCGAATCATTTTAGAAAAACCGGTATTTTCGGTATTGGCTCCAGACCAATACCGACAATCCGGTAGGTTTTCGATATTTTCGGGATTAAGCTTAAGTTAGCAAATTTCAGCATCATCATCATCATTTCAGCCATAAAGCGTCCACTGCTGAACACAGGCCTCCCCTTTGAACTTCCAAGAATACCTGTTGGAAGCGACCTGCATCCAGCGTTTTTCGGCGACCTTTATCAAGTCGTCTGTCCATCTTGTAGGTGGACGTCCTACGCTGCGCTTGCTGGTCCGTGGTCTCCACTCAAGCACTTTTCGACCTCATCGGACATCCGCTCTTTGTGCAATGTGGCCTGCCCATAGCCATTCCAAATTGCTAATCTGGTGGGCTACATCGGTGACTTTAGTTCGTCTACGGATCTTTTCATTTCTGATTCGATCGCTTAGAGACACCCCGAGCATAGCCCTCTCCATAGCTCGTTGAGCGACTTTGAGCTTTGAGATGAGGCCGATAGTGAAAGACCACGTTTCGATGCCGTATGTCATCACTGGTAATATACACTGATCAAAGACTTTCGTCTTGAGGCACTGAGGAATATCGGATGAAACGACATTGCATAGTTTCCCGAACGCTGCCCAACCGATTAGGATTCTCTTTCTCGAAGTTGGATCTACCTAATTTAACCACTTATCCTAGGTAGATGTAGATGTATGAGAACTTTGAGTACCGAGTTTTCGACAAACTGGGGTGGGCACGACCTTGGCATTTGACAATAGTTTCGTCTTATCCATGATCATTTTCATTTTCAAGCCCACTCGTTATGAAACTCGGTTGAGGTCATCGAGCATCATGCTGAGTTCTTCCATCGACTTTGCCGTGACTACGTTGACCATTGATGTTGATGACAAGCCCTTGCCATTCCAGGAGCTCGAAGGCGTCTTCCATTACGGCAGCAAACAATTTGGGGAGATAAGTTTGTTCAGGATGGTTTGGGTTCGGGAATCTGGAACTGGAAGTCATCAAGTCTGTGTTCGAAACGGTTCGTGGTGACTCTCGAAAACAGCTTATAAACATGGCTCAGAAGCGTGATGGACCTGTAATTCTTCAATAGGCTGTTATCACCTTTTTTGAAGAACAGTACCACCTCACCGCTATTCGATGTTTCTGGCGTTTTCCCCTCGAACAAGACGGAATTAAAGACCTTCTCGAGGACCTTAAGTACTGGTGTACCACCCGCTCCTAGAAGCTCTGAGCTCTGAGGTGATTCCTTCTTCACCCAGCTTCTTAAGCTGCTTCAGGGCCATCCTAATCTCGTACAGACTGATGTCCGGGATGTCTTCGGTATAATTTTGAGACAGTTTGGCTCTTGGATCTCCTACCAAGCTGTCAACGGGCTTTGCGACGGAAGTGTAGGTGTGACTAATCATAGAACCTGTCGATCTCGCCTATAACATCTGCTTTGGTCGACGCTATGCTGCCATGTTCCCGTTTCAGCTTTGTCAGACTTTGTCAATACATACTTCAATAGACTTGTCCTTTGCGAACACTTTGAAGCCTTTGTTTTGCTCAATGATCTCTTTAACATGGTTTGCATTAAAGAGCCGCAGATCATGTCGCAAGGACTTAGATATACGTCTATGGAGCTGCCTACATGACTTCGCTTCATCGGGAGCCTGCAACTTTATATTCATTTGCTAAATCGAAATAGGTTTTTGGGTTATGTAGATAATTCAAGATTCAATCAGCCAGCAACCTTCGTTTTTTAACTCTAAATTTCAGAGAAGTTACAAATTCACGACCAAATAACTTATGTTGCATGGCGTCTAATCTTGTGAACACAAACTTCAGAGCAGTATCAGCAGTAATTGGGCTATGTTTTTTATTTATTTTACTAAAACCGAAAATACCGAATATCCCGGTTTTTGTGAAATGAATACCGGTATTAATTAGACCTAAATTTGGCCCGGTATTCCGGTATTTTCGAAATCCGGGATCCCGGTTTCTATGCTGATTCTAGTTGGAAAAAAATGTTACTCTGAAAAAAAGTCTCAGTAAAAAACGACTGTGGAAAAAGTAAATTTGGGAAAAAAAAGCATACACCAATTCTGCGTCCAGAATACAAAATGATTTCGTAGAGATTTTCTAACTAAACTCTTTGGTGCTTTTGTGAATCTATGGCTGTGTAATAGTATTTTAACAATGGATAAGAAAATAGAGATTTAACGGCAATGGAACCAAAATTATTATGTAGGAAGTAAGGTCGCGTACTTCCCATAAGCCATGCTTTTTTCCATAAGATATGGGTATTATGCGATATAAAAGTAAATAAGTTTTAAAGTACTATGAACAGAATATTTAGGATACCATCTTCTAATGGCTGTAGAATTAACTGTGAATTAATAAGTTATTTTTGGATGTTGTTTAACGGTGCTCTCCTTTAAGGATTATACCACATTTTTTAGCCATTTTTAGCCAAATTTTACATTTTAACATAGATGAAAATGATATAATAATAATAATGGGTTGGTAGGCTATCGCCTAACTTAAAGTGTTTCTAAACTTATTTTCTTAGTCGGCTCTTAAGACATTCACGGAAGAATCGGAGTAGTGTTAACTTCTTTCTGTTTATGGATCGAAAAGGATGAAAGCAATGCAAGCAAAGCAAAAACCTTGTAATACGACTAAAATAGAAAGTGTCGTATTTAATTTAGCAACACATACCTTACGTGATTTTTTACTTTGTCGTTTTGACTTTTGACAGCTCCCGTTTGTTTTCCTTTTTTTAAATACCTTTCGGTCTGGTCTGGTATACTCTGGGCTATAGATGAAGGGCTACGAATTACCCCCGAAACATAGCTAAACTCGATTTAAACCGTAAGTTATCCGTATATTTTTCAAGATGAGTGAGACGGTAGTTTAATGTTCAACGATGCATAGATCGCCTCAAAGTAGACTAAAGTGAGTTAGATACTTAACCAAGAAAGCCTGTATGCTCAAGTTAACCAGGTAAGAGCCCATAGATGGCGCTGATTACGTGTGAACCGCATGCTTTATCATGGATCGTCTCTTTACTAGGCTACATAATTGCTAATGTTACGGGTAAGTGCCTTAGAAAATGTTAGCACGGTTAGGTTATGAAGCCATAATAAAACTGTAAACAAAAAAAAACCGACTTCAAATTAGCAATATTTTGAAAGTATTCCGTTTACTGAATGTAAATTTTTGACTTCATCAACAAATTACCGAAAACGCCGTACACCTCCATACAAAATTTGAAGATTTCCCTCGATTTCTCCCAAGATTCCATCATCAGATCCTGGTTTCGTGCCAATGGGACCAATTTCGAGTTATACCCTTTCGAATAAAAAAAAAACTTTGAAAATCGGTTCACGGGTCTCTGAGTTATCGAGTAAACATACACACAAAAAAAAAATGGTAGAATTGAGAATCTCCTCCTTTTTTTGAAGTCGGTTAAAAAAGGTATTAATGAATCAGACTTACATCGCGTCTTTCTTATATGGGGTAGGCAGAGCACACGAAAAGCTTTATAGACAAAGCCATGGGTATTTGACGTTTGTTGGCCACTTCTAGCCTTTTGTTTTAGGTTTTAAGTTGTCAGGTATAATATCAGGTAAAATCGATTTAAAGATAATATAATATAAACATGTTTTTTTTTAATTTATTTTCTTCATTAGGTACTATGAATTTCTTACTGTAATGTTATTGTTTGTGCCTATTTTTATTATTTACGAACAATTTATATTACCCGTGTGGTGCCGGGTTAGAATAGCACCTCCCCCTTTCTTCCCGTGGGTGTCGTAAGAGGCGACTCTGGGAAAGGGTTAGTGTATTGTGGGCGATGGGCTAGCAACCTGTCACTGCAATATCACGTTTACGACGGTCCTGCGTCTTTCTCTTCCAACCGCTCCCAGCCACCTTGCGTATATCGTATTGCTCTATTGTCGAAAGAATGTAGCATTCTATTTGTGTTTTTTTTTAATCGGCCCAGTACTTTTTGAGCCTATTCACTACAAACATTCAAAAATACAAACAAAGAAATCTTTCCTCTTTATAATATTAGTGTAAGTGTAGATGATGATGAAACAGCTTAAGTCCATACTTTTTTTGCGAAACTCGAAGCAAAGGCCATTTACCCACAGTATCATCAGAGAAACACAATTTCCTATTACCTTTATACCAGAGGATGTATGTAATTCCACTTATTTTTATTCAGCTCACGGAAAAAAAACATTCGCAGAAAACAAGCCGCGTTACCAATTTCCCCTAAAACTTAGGTCGGACATTTCTACCTTGTTCTTGCCGGGAAATGGGATGCTGTGTTGCCAAGGTACGGGGGGAAACTTAACATCTGTAGTTTTTTACAAGCTTTTATTTAATTTTTGACCCATGTGGTACCGGGTTAGAATAGCACCTCCCTTTTTCTTCCCGTGGGTGTCGTAAGAGACGACTCTGGGAAAGGGTTAGTGTATTGTGGGCGATGGGCTAGCAACCTGTCACTGCAATATCACGTTTAACCATCTGGTGACCCTGAAATTGCTAAACGTGGCACTAGATTTTTGAATTCACGTGCTCTGCCTACCTCTCTTGCGAATACAGGCGTGAGAGTTTATGTAGGTATGTATTTTATTAAAATAATATTCCGTGGATACGTGGTTACGTAAGTAGGTACTATACAAAGTACTATACAAAGTTTTAGCTCAATCAGTCTATTGGAAGAGGTTCAAATCTTCCATGCAAGATTTGTAAACATTCAAACATACAAAAGTGAAGTTAAATAAAATACATACATACATACATGTTTCCAAACGGAGTAGGCAGAGCACACGAAACGTGACATAGACAAAACCATGATTGTGACTAGGTATATCACGTATCGCAGCCACTTCTAGCATAGTTTTAGGTTTGCAGAGATGGAAGAGGTACAATTAATAAACCTATTTCCTTAGTCGCCTCTTATTACATCCACGGAATAAATGGAGAAGTGTGTTCTAAACTTGACACCACACGGAAATTATTTTATCTATGTACTAGCTTTCCGCCCGCGGCTTCGTCCGCGTGGAATTTGGACTCACAGTGCCATCTCAAATCCATCCATCAAGCAACTTATTTTTTGTTTTCCCTCGGGTATATAATTTTTTCCGGGATAAAAAGTACCCTATTATTTAATCCGGACTTCTAACTTTACGTCTGCAAAATTTCAAAGCAATCGGTTCAGTAGTTACTGCGTGAAAGCGGAACAAACAAACAAACAAAAAAACTCACTTTCCTATTTATAATATTAGTAAGGATAAGGATGTCCACATTACTAAAAGAAAGCCGTATTACGGATATTTTTCCCTCAAACGTGGCAACACTGGTCTAGGACGAGGAAAACTGCGAGCAAACTGCCGGAGGTAAAAAACGTGGCAATTGCATCACAGCGCCGTATAATCAAAGACAAAGCGCCCGCGGCGCGACACATTGATGGAACGACGGCTTAGCTTTAGAGATAATTAAAAAGATGTGGGATGCAAAAAATGTAAGGCAAGTAAGAGAGACTATCCGCGACGGACTTTTTAGTCTATGAAAATAGAACCTATAGAATTAGTAGTAATGCACACGACGTGCAAAAAGTCCGGCGCAATGCATACAATTCATGCAGACTTTTTCGCGCAGACTCGATCGCACAATCACGCATCAGCGCTGGACCTAAGTAAAGAAGATTTTGTTGAAGGTTCTCGGACAGCATAACTGTTAGAATAGCTGACAATGAAGCTTGAAGTCCAGGGTTCGAATCCAAGCCGGCTTTCAATCACGGTTTAACTATACATACATCTATACTAATATAATAAAGCTGAAGAGTTTGTTTGTTTGTTTGTTTGTTTGAACGCGCTAATCTCAGGAACTACTGGTTCGAATTGAAAAAATCTTTTTGTGTTGGATAGACCATTTATCGAGGAAGGCTTTAGGCTATATAACATCACGATGCGACAAATAGGAGCGAAGAAAAATTGGGAAATGTGCAAAAAACGGGGGAAATTTGCTACTATTCCACGCGAACGGAGTCGCGGGCACAGCTAGTACATACATATTTATGCCTATGTTTCCGAACGAAGTAGGCAGAGCACACAAAACATGATACAGAAGACGTGACTATTTCACGCCTCGCAGCCACTTCTAGCATTTTAGGTTTGAAAACAGATGGAAGAGGTAGAATAGTGACAGGTTGCTAGCCTAACTAACAATGCTAAAAGTGGTTGCAAAGCGTGATATAGTCAGAATAATGGTTTTATCTATGTAACGTTTCGTGTGCTCTGCCTACCCCATTTGGGAACACAGGCGTGATTATAATGTATGTATGTATGTGTTACTAAGCGGAACACCGCGTGTCCGTATGTCCCCTCCAATCACCCACCGTTTAAGGAGATTGAATCTGCGGAAGAAAACAGTTTTGTATCCCCATGTTGGCACGTCGGTAAGTGGGCTAAACATCACGCCTGTACTCCTTAATGGGGTAGGCAGAGCATAATAAACATTTCATAGTCAAAATATTAAGAACTAGCTTTCGCGTGGAACTCGGTTATATTGCGGCACAACTACCTATAAGAAAACTTCTCGTTTCAAACGACACACAGCGCCATCGATCTATCATCTATCGATCGGTCATCGATCCATATCGATCTACATATCATCGATTGATATCGATCTATCAAGCAAACTATATTTTTGTTTTCCCTCGGGAACATCAATTTTTTTCAAAAGTACCCTATTATTTAATCAGGACTTCTATCTTTATATCTGCAAAATTTCAAAGCAATCGGTTCAGTAGTTACGGCGTGAAAGCGGAACAAACAAACAAACAAACAAACTCACTTTCTGACTTATAATATTAGTAAGGACCATTTAACCATCTGGTCACCCTGAAATTGCTAAACGTGGCACTGGATTTTTGAATTCATGTGCTCTGCCTACCCCTCTTGGGAATACAGGCGTGAGAATATGTATGTATGTATGTGTATGTAAGGATAAGGATTGCACGTTTATTTTGGTGCTGTATGTTTGTGTGTGAGTGAATTTACCAGGTTCAAAGACAAAATCCCTTTCTTAATCCTATCCTTTATCTTTATTTTCTTTTATATTTAACGTTTTTAGGGTTCCGGACCCAAAGGGTGAAAACGGGACCCTATTACTGAGACTTCGCTGTCTGTCTGTCCGTCTGTCACCAGGCGAACCGTCTCACGAACCGTGTCAGCTAGAGAGTTGATATTTCCACACATTATGTATTTCTGTTGCCGCTATAACAACAAATACTAAAATCAAAATAATAATAATTAAGTGGGGCTTCCATACAAAAAACGTGTTTTTTTGCTATTTTTGGTACAGAACCCTTTGTACGCGAGTCCGACTCGCACTTGGTCGGTTTTTTATTTTTGCGTTCCAGAGAAGTCCGCCTTTGTACCTACTTTTTTAGTGTTCACTTACAACATATCTGTATTTTCCTTCTTATTTTACAACTAGCTTTCCGCCCGCGACTTCGTTCGCGTAAATTTCGGATTTTGGGGTCGTAGGTTTCTGAGCCTATTCATACAAACAAACAAAGTTTTCCTCTTCATAATATAAGTGTAGATGTAGATATCTAAACCCAAATATTTAACAGAATACTTTTTTTTTCAAAATAAAATTTAGCCTATGTTACTCGTGGATAATGTGGCTTTCGAATGGCGCAAGAATTTTTAAAAACGGTCCAGTAGTTTCTGAGCCTATTCATTACAACCAAACAAACAAACAAACAAAGTTTTCCTCTTTATAATATTAGTGTAGATAAAAAGTTTTTTACTTTCACTCACAAATTACGAAGTCAATGAGCGAAATAGAATGACAAATTTAGAACACTTCTGTACACTTAACGTATTCAATCACTCAGCTCCCTCGCCATTTATACGTGTGTAGCAACTTATTTAATCAACGGAACAGTGTACATTCCGAGTTTGTCAAAGCTCTTACAACTGCTTGCATATTTAACGAGTACCTTTCGTCTCGTGTCTCTTGCTATTCGGAATCAACAAGGCGATATTGGCGCGACATGGGAAAGAGACGTTATACTACTACTACTACTGCTACTGCTACTGTTACTGCTGCTGCTACTGCTACTGCTGCTGCTACTGCTTATGCTACTGCTACTGCTACTGCTGCTGCTACTGCTACTGCTACTGCTACTGCTACTGCTACTGCTACTGCTACTACTACTGCTACTGCTACTGCTACTACTGTTAGTATTATTACTACATCTTTTGACGACACTCGTCTCGTGCTGTTGTGTTACCGATGATGTCTAGCCTTGACTTTGAGGCTGTTATATCCATTTCTTCCGTGGATGTCGTAAAGAGCGACTGAGGAAATGGGTATAGGTATGCTTTGGGCGACAGGCTAGCAACCTGTCACTGTTATACTACCTTTTCCATCTGTTTTCAAACCAAAAATTATGCGAAGCATGAATTAGTCATACATTTTGTCCGTGTCAAGTTTCTTGTGTTCTCCCGACCCTATTTGGGAACACAGGCGTGATTGTATGTATGTATGTGTGTAGGGTCATACACAAATGTTTAGTTAGGTCTAGGTTAGGTTTTTCTTTGCTTTCAGAACATGTCATGATGGGGTGAACATCTGTGTCCAACGCGTTCCCTTGGCCTTTGGATTAGTGATATATCCTTTTACAATAATATACTTACGTATATTGTTTCCATATTTTGGACACTATGTTTTTTGTAACAATTTTAATTTTGTTAAAGCTTGTATTTAAAAAAAAACCTTTCTGCCAAGTTTCGTGAGCATGCCCAATGTATTTCCACTCCGTTCAAAAAAAAAAGTTATCCATAGGTCTCTCCCGTGGACGTGAAATTCATGACTGAACTTATGATTTGTTTGAACGGGCTAGTAGCTTTGGAGGCGTACTAAATATATTCGATCTTTCCTACTACAATTATTGGCCGTAAACCTCTAAATTTTATCATCTCTTCAGAACAGATGCGAACTGACAATACATAGTTGTATAAGACTCTAAAAATCTAAACAAATCAAAATAAAAGTAAGTAGCTAAGCCGTTAGTGACCTTTTTTGCATGACTTTGTTTGAGTCTACGCTTGGGAAAAGGACATAATTTCTTTCGGAAATCGATTCTATAGCGATATAGCTTAGCAAGCCTAGAATAAGCTCTATGTCTGCCTGATAAAATTAGAGCTCTAACATAGGTGTGTTGTTAGTTACTTTATCTTGTCTACATAGTGTAAGGCTGTAATATATTTACATTATATATATATATATAGTCCTCCTCATCGTTCCGATGACGGCGACCCTGGCTATAATCAAAAATATAACAAATTAAAAGACTATGTTCTAGCATGAGCCCTGATATGACTCGCTAGTCCATATTTACATTACCTAGTATTACGTGGGTATAATAAGTTAAATATACCTCATTGTGTGAAGCTGTTGAATCACACATTTTTGATATTTTAGGACGTTTTTGTTTTGTGTTCCGTGTTTTCAAAAACACCTCTCCACTTCTTCCGTGGATGTCGTAAGAGGCGACGAAGCGTTTTGTGTGCTCTGCTTACCCCATTTGGAAATACAGGCGTGATGTATGTATGTTGAATAACAGAAACGAACCTACTTTCTTTTACCTTATTAAGAGGCCAAGTACCTACAAGGTTTCTTAGGACGATAATTGTGTCACGTAATTAAATACATAAACATAACATAAACCAATTGATTCTACATAATATACATACATACATACAATCACGCCTGTATTCCCAAACGGGGTAGGCAGAGCACACAAAACGCTACATAGACAAAACGATGACTATGTCACGTTTTGTTGCCACTTCTAGCATAATATGTTTAGGTTTTGAGGTGGCAGGTACAATAGTGACATAATATACTACAGTTAATTCACCTGGGGTGGAAACTAATTGGAGTCTTGGAGAGAAACTGCCTTAAATCCTTGATCCTTTTAACATGTTTCATAGATTTTTATGGTCAAGTAACAGACTAGTGTAAAACCAAATGTCTGTTAAAGAAACTTTGTCCTGCCTTATTACTAGTGTCCGACCGAAGGTACAATTTTCGCCGAAGCCGATTAATCGGTTTTCATCAAAACCTTCGGCCGAAGCCGAAGCCGAAGGTGTGTTGACCCCATGTTGACCCTAAGAAATACAAGAATTTGTTAATAGTAAAAAAAAACGGCAGTAAATTATGCGCAGTTTTCGCTTCTAAATCAAATGTGACTATGTTGTTATGTTATGTGTTGTCAGTTTATATAATTAGCTGCAAGCAATGCGGTCAGGCCGGCGAAACGCTGCTCTGCTAAGCGCTGCGTACTATCCCTCTCGCTCTGGCATCGTTCGTCCAATTTCAAATCACAACTTACAAACCTTCGGCTTCGGCCAAAGCTTCGGCCAAATTTTGGCCGAAGCCGAAGGTTTGGCCGAAGGTGGCCGAAGCCGAAGCCGAAGCCGAAGCTTCGGTCGGACACTACTTATTACCTCAGTCACTCTTACGACATCCACGGAAGAAATGGAGCGGTGTTAATCACAGGTCTTTTATAGCACATAATAGATCATAGTACAATTCTATAGCTATAAATCACGGACTAACTCAAAGCCAAATAAAACACAATCAATGTGACCGACCCAAGAGTGATCCCAATTTGTCCAATAAGAACCCTTACTTGGATAATTTTGATACATTAATCCGCTGTCGGACGGACGTGTCCTTAGGGACGAGTGCAATTAGGCTAAATTTAGAAGTTGGTAGGTCGGTTGAAGGAAAAATAAAATATATGTGCTTGGTAATTCTTCAGTGTAAGTCGTAAGCCTTACATATTTAGTACTAGCTTTCCGCCCGCGGCTTCGCCCGCGTGGAACTCGGTTATATTGCGGTATAAAGCACAACTATAAGAAAACTTCTCGTTTCAAATGACACACAGTGCCATCGATCTATCATCTATCGATCGGTCATCGAACGATATCGATCTATCAAGCAAACTATATTTTTGTTTTCCCTCGGGAACTTCAATTTTTCCGGGATAAAAAGTATCCTATTATTTAATCCGGACTTCTATCTTTACGTCTGCAAAATTTCAAAGCAATCGGTTCAGTAGTTACGGCGTGAAAGCGGAACAAACAAACAAACAAACAAACTTACTTTCTGACTTATAATATTAGTAAGGATAAACTAGCAGACCAGGCTAACTTTGTTCCGCCAAAGAGGTTTTGTCTGAGCTTGTCGTCATGCTACGTTTTATGTCAAACTAGCTTTTGCCCGCGGCTCCGCTCGCGTTAAGAAGTCTTTTAGGGAAGTGAGGGGGTTATGAAGAGATAAAAAGTAGCCTATGTCACTCTTCGTCCTTTTAACTATCTCCACCCAAAAAATCATGTCAATCCGTCGCCCCGTTTAGCCGTGAAAGACGGACAAACAAACAAACACACTTTCCCATATAATATTAGTATGGATAATGTGCAAATTGTTGTTAAAGCGGCAATATATAGAAATACATAATCTGTGAAAATTTCAACAGTCTTTCAACACGGTTCGTGAGATACAGCCTGGCGACTAACGGACGGACAACGAAGTCTCGGCAACAGGGTCTTTAACGTTGGGTTCATCATCATCATCATCATCATCATCATCAGCTTATATAGTCCCAGTGCAGGGCACAGGCCTCCTCTCAGTATGAGAGGGCTTGGGCTATAGTTCCCACGCGGGCCCAGTGCGGATTGGGAACTTCACACCCAACGTTGAATTACTTCGTCGCTGTGTGTAGGTTTCCTCACGATGTTTTCCTTCACCGAATAGCTCGTGATAAATATCAAATTCGATATCGCACATAACTTCCGAAAAAATCAGAGCTGCGAGCCCGGGGTTTGAACCCACGACCCTCAGCTTGAGAGGCCACAGGTCGAACCGCTGGGCTATCACGGCTGTAACGTTGGGTACGGAACCTTAAAAACCACTTCTAAATCACACAATCACCCTTATTTACAACGCACATTTGCCGTTACTTTAGCAATATTCGTACCATATTTAGGCTTATTTATCTCCCCATAATAAGCAAACGACTGGAAAATTCGCCAGGGCAATGAAACAATGGAAGGGAAATCTCATTCGAGGCCTCGAAATGCGTGTTCATTTGAATTGTTTGTCGTGATTTCTTACGCTGTGACAGAGGATTTTCTTGTTAAAATACGTACGTTAAATATGTAGGTATGTCTGTATTTAATACCTATACCTAGTGCTTTATTTTACTTTATGGTTAAGATTTTCAAGGTTGAGTTTTTCACAGAATACGTATTTCTATGACCGCCGCTAGGACAACTAATGCTAAAAAATAAATTAAAAAATCATTTAGGTACGGGGGGCTCCAATAATATAACTACTAATAATATAGCTCCAGAAATATTCACATAATGTTGGCATCTATTTGGTAAACAAAAGTTTCGTTATGTTAGGTTTTACATTTTAATAGTTAGCTATTACACTTGTATACGCACTATTTTATCTATATACGAAATTATTTTCATTTTTATTTGCATTAGAAACAATCGTTGTTATGACATTGAACTCGGTACAAAGCAAAAGTTATTTCAAATGTCAAAGAGCTCGTAAATTTTGTATTCATCTATTCCAACAGAGAACATTATCAATCATGAATTCAGTTAGGTACGTATAAATATTGGAATTCAAGAAAACACAATTCACCTTTCTTGGAATTAGTATGAGAAAAAATCGACTACAAAAATACTATCTCGAAAATTATTTACACAAACGAACATTAATCATAACATAAATTAAATTATAACGCATAACTTAACTTATGCTGTATAACTTTACACCCTCGTTTTACCCCATTAGTGGGTGAATTTTTAAAAACAGTTCATTTGCGATCCCCTACATTATAAAATAAATACCTATTAAAATAGTTAATAATTTCTTAGCAACCAGTTCGGTCAGATTGTCTGTCGACATAGGCCTCACCAATTGTTTCCATGGCTCTCTATTTTCGGCATACCTCCTCCATTCGTTAGGCAAATGGTCTTCCCATCTTTTAATTTGACCACCTTTTCCCCTCTTGTCTTTTCCCCTCGAAACTGATTTTTTTACTTAAATCGGTTCACTTCGTAAAATAGGTAGTGCCAACCAACACTTCGGTTTTTCGGCCACCTTCGTCCAAAAAAATTCCATATACATAACCATGATGATGCATAGCATAGCCACAGTTTAATTATTCGTTATATTGTGGCATAGCGGCTCGAAAAATGTCGAGCCAAACTCAATTTAAGAGGAAATGGAGCGGTCATATTTTGTATGGAAACGTAGTCCCCTGATTCCTCGCTGGATATTACCCGTAGAACAATGATTTTTTACATCAACAATCTAATGATAGCATGTTCCTATGTTTTCCTTTTTTTCTTTATTGAATTATTAAAAGAGATATTAACCTTCAAAAACACGAAAAATTGGTAAGTTTTTTCCGTTGTGTTCAAACCTCTAGAAACCAATTTTAATTAATTTAATTTTATCAAAATATAAGAACATAGAAACACAGTTATGACATCTATTAAACATTTAATGAAAAAACATATTTAATCGGTTAAATTTTGGAGAAGAAATCAGGGGACTACGAAACGTTGTTTTTGAATAATTTTCATAGGTATTTTCGGTCCGAGCTGTAGTTGTTCATCTCGACGTCATCTGGGCAGGTCACGGCGCGACAGCAATAGATTTAGCAAATACCTATTTTTCAATTCCTTCGACCGGCATATTTCCTCTTAAAGATGCGAGTTATACCTACGTATTTTCAACGAAATAAGGTGCAGTTAGGGTTGCCAACCCTACTATATAATATAGTATCCTACTATATTAGGGGTCCAACTGCTATATTTTTATAAATAAAATATAGTAGGCAAAACTACTATATTTTTATCATCAAAGTCGCTAAACTTGGTTTCTATTTTTTTATCACACTTTCAGAATATTTCTGAACGAAAATGTTACTTACATTTACATACACCCCGCACCTACTATATTTTTTATTAATAATTCCCGAACTACTATATTTTTATGGGTTCTGAAGTCAAAACTACTATATTGGGTCCAAAAAAAGTTGGCAACCCTAGGTGCAGTGCAGATGGTACACTTTTTGTGCGATCGAGACTGCGGCGCACAAAAAGTCTGCATGGATTGTATGCATTGCGTTGGGCGTCGGACTTTTTGCGAGTCGTGTGCGTTACTGCATATACTTAATTACATAGGTTCCATTTTCACATACATACATACATACATATTCTCACGCCCATATTCCCATGAGGGGTAGACAGAGCACATGAATTCAAAAATATACAGGGTGGTACAGTTTCTTCATTGATAGTTTGGTAATAATTAATAACTAAGGTAATAAGTTTACCTAAAACGTCTCAGAACTACGGCTAGATATCTATTTCAAAACATTTTCCGAAACTCCGTCCTTTTGCAGCCCGCTACTGGCCGGATTGCTCGCAAATTGCACAAAGGAGCGCCATTTGCAATTCCCCCATACGTGCACTGCGAACATTTAGTTCAAGATTGGCACAATAAAGTGCGTGCCATTTTTTTTCCACAGTAATTATTAAGTTTTGGTATTTTTTATTTATTTTTGGAAAGTACTTATTCCTATTTTTTTTTTACAAATCGGCACAGTTCTAAAATAAAAGGAGAATTAAGAGTGAGAAGTCGTTTTTGTCTAAAACATTCCTGGCAATTTACAACACAAGCACAGAAAGTTGGGTTACCAGTATCTCAGCGACCGGCACGCCGCCTCTCTCGCGATCACCGATCAGTTTAAAACTAGTTGGTGACTAGTCACTAGTCACATCACGTACGAACTTTAATGTATGGCCGGTGACGCTCGAGCAACTCTTTACTAAATTCATTTATAACTAGTTCTTTTTAAGTAGCTTCGTGTATCTAAGGCCTTATTCCAACTCCAAATCACACAGGATTGAAGCGTTAAAGCTACAGAAAAACCTAAAAAGCCCCGGTTTTGATTGGTTCGTTTCCCTCAATCAAGTGGGTACCAGGGTACAAGCAATCGAAAGGAGTTAACCCACAATCTATCTCGTATCAGCCAGGAAATACTCGCAATGGCGACCGTCGCAAAACACGGGCGGATGACTTATTGCTTTTTGATGAGGTGCGGCGGCAATTTGTGCCACGTGGAAGGTTACATGGCTAAATGTGAAACACGAAAGGTTACACAGTGATACAGCAGGAGGCATTTTTTTATCCCCCAAACAAAAATATAAGGTAATCGTCCCTGTGCTCGACACTGACCCAATATGTGGCACTTGCAACCTTATGTAGAGTAAGACAGGTAACAGATGGATCTACTGGGCGTTGAGGCGTCGAGCATTGGTACATTTACCTTACACAGTCATGTACAGGGAACCTGTGTGGTGTCGGGATAGGATAACACTTTTCTATCTTGTCTGTAGATGTCGTAAAAGGTGACTAAGGAAGTTAAGGTATGTTTTAAGTGACAGGCTAGCGACCTGTCACTATTACAGTCATATACTACCTCTCGCATCTGTTTCCAAACATAAAACTATGCTAGAAGTGGCTGCGAAGCGTGAAAATAGTCATTATCATGGTTTTGTCTATATCACGTTTCGTGTGCTCTGCCTACCCCATTTGGGAACTAAGGCGTGATTGTATGTCTGTATGTATGTATACAGGATGGCTGGAAACCAACACTTTTACTACAACAGCTACTATTAAACATTTTGCATCCATTTATACACCTAGAATTATTGTGCTAATAACGGGACAATTGTGTACGATGCGATGGGTGTCGTAAGAGGCGAATCATTGATGTAGGTTTAAGTATTCTTTCGGCAGGCTAAAGGCCGGTTGCGGAGCACAGCGAAATCCGAGCGTTGACCCGCTGCTTTCTATCTCTGTCGCACGCGTGCAGTAATATTGCCCTCACGCTCGCACAATGCGACGCACGTGCTGATGTGCGACCGGGCTTTAGCAACCTGTTATTATGTATAACCTCTTTAACTAATTTTAACTTTTAACTTGAGTTATGATTTTCCTATAATCACTTTTAATCGCTTAAGCCTTGAATCCGTTAAGCTACAATTCGGTAGTAATTGCTTTTTAAACTTCTATCGGAACCGTGTGACCAGTTTACGTTTTGTTTGTTTTACACTTCTGTATTGGGACAGTCCTATTACTGAGCGACTTTTTCCGCACTCGTTTGGTCACTTTGTTTTCTTATTCAGTTTGCACACATACTGTACATACATACATGAATGAACATCACGCCTATATTATTTTAATTTTTAATAAACTACCTTGAGACTCATTCATTATCGACGAGAAAATAACAACACACTTTTTAAATAGGTACTGTTAACACGTAAGATTGAGAACAAGAAAGCACAAATTACGTAATTGTCTTACAGTTCGTACAGGGATTTTTTTGGTGCAGAGGCGAGAGGTTCGTAAGACACTAATATTATAAGTATGTACTGAAAAATCCAACAATCAAAACTAGTTCCTAATATAACTGTTAATCGCGAGAGAGCCGTTTTCCAAAATTCGATTATTGAAGGCTCAATTCACACTGGCGCAGTGTCCTCCTATTACAGGCCACACCCTGTATAACACAAACAATTAGCATCTGCTGCTGGCTAACCTGACAACACACTGAATTAGCAACTTATTATTTTTTTACTGAAATTAAGTAGGTATTTTTATTGCAAAATGTTACGTGGCACCGTATATTGAGAGCCAAGCTCTGAAATTTTAAAAATCTGAGCAATAAGATTCCACTTGCACTCAAGTTTCCTCTTTCATTTTCCTACTTGAAATGTAATTGGCATTTCCTGGCTATAAATTTACGAGCTCTCGTGCTGTCATATTATATTGCAGTTGTAAAAATATGAAGCTGGCGTCGCCTGCAAGGAACGGTGCTTTCAGCGAGCCACTTTGTCCAACGAATATAGGAACACTGGATAGAATAATAACCTAACCAACAAAAATTCATTTTCAATACAAGCGTTTATTGCCGACTATACTTTTGATCAACTGTACTTCATTGTCACTCACCCTAATTTATGTGCACCAGATTTCAAGTCAACCAGACCACTCGTTGAAGAGTTCCCTCCATCGTAGACAGTCTCGTCTAGACGGAGACACTACCGGCATAATTGTATTGTAATCCAAGTAACGTAGGTATACCAAGTTTCAGCTCAATCGGTCTATTGGAAGTGGCTCAAATCTTCCTTGCAAGATTTGTAAACATACAAACATACTTACAATACATACAAAAAATGAGGTTAAATAAAAGCTTGTAAAAACGACTAATTGCAGTTTTGATTTATTAACAGTATGGCAGTATGGCGAGAGATGGAAATGAATATACATACATACATACCTACATATTCTCACGCCTGTATTCCTAAGAGGGTAGGGAGTAGGCAGAGCACATGAATTCAAAAATCCAGTGCCACGTTTAGCAATTTCAGGGTAATAATAGATGGTTAAATGAAGACCCTCATAATATGGCACTATAGTACCCCAAGTGATATCACCTCGATCAAGCGTTTGCGTTATACGCATAGAGCATCAATTCAGTTTGTACGAAAACTGAGACAGCGGCTCCAAGTGGCACGTTTGCACAACTGCCGCGGTCGACAGTCTCCATACATACTTCGCTTTTACTTCAGTAAAACTCATGTAGTTCAATGTAAAAAAATATAATATATTGTACCTCTTCTTGCGGAGTAAGTCTTTGTCACTTTAGCTTTGTAACGACTGCCACTTGACGGCTATTGTTGCCTGGAAAAGCCCAGGTTACCCTATGCAGGTACCCTAATCCTGTCTACGGGTCAGTTATGAGTTTCATAGCAATTTAAGCTACAAGAAGACTATGAAATGGGAATATTGCCTACTTAAGTACTAAAATGAAACCGTATAACCCTCATTTCTTCCGTGGATGACTATTATAACTCGTCCCGGTACCCCCCCACTAGACCTAATTTCACAAGTCCGAATTTCATTATACCTACCAACGTTAGCACGAATTTTCATTAGCCCGAAAGTCATATCACCTAATCTTTACACCCCGAATTGGTTGTTAGACCTAATAATTTGAAACCCTAATGATCATTAGTACTAATTTTCAATAACACTAATATGAAATAACCGAATAATTACCACACCTAATGGTTATTAGTACTAATCATCACTAAAACTATGTCCTAACATGTTCTAAATTAAGGTAGGTCAGGTTTCGGTCAGGTTAGGTACGACGACGAGCGAAGCGAGGAGGAGTGTTAGGTAGAACCGTGACCCTACGGCACGCGAGTCGAGCGAGCGTAGCGAGCGTGCCGCGGCAGCGGCCGGCAAAGCGCTATGACGAGCTAGCGGAACGCCAGAGCCACCGAGATTGATAGTAAGTATCAGGGTGCAGAATATTACAATTATACTACCTTTGCATTCTTTTTTAGGAATACCCACCCGCAATTTAAGCAATTGAAGAAGTGTTTGTATGCTTAGGTTTATAGATGATTAGGTTTAATAAAATGTAGGTTTAGTAAAAGGTAGGTTATATAATACTTAGGGCTAGTAAGTATTCGGTATTGAGTAAATAGGTATTATGAAAATTCGGACTCCTGAAATTCGGGTTATTCATTAATTAGGATAAATGAAAATTCGGGCTAGTGATTTTCGGGTTACTGAAATTAGGGAAAGTGAAATTCGGGCTAAAATATTTCGGGCTAACGGAGGGGAACCACTCGTCCCTATGTTTAAAACTGAAATTGACTGACTGACTGACTGAATCTCAACACAGGTCCTAAACTATAAGAGTTAGAAACTTGAAATTTTGCGCAGGTTCCTTTTTTTAACGTAAGACGCTAGGAAAGGATTTTTGGAAATTCGCCCCCTAAGGGAGTAAAATGGGGGTGTATAGTTAGTACGTAAGGTTTTTGAATTGCTTGTAATTTAATGGTTAAGCGCGGACGAAGTAGCGAGCAAAAGCTAGCACATACGCATGTATTCCCAAATGGGGTAGGCAGAGCACACGAAACGCTACATAGACAAAACCATGACCTTTTCACCTTTCATGGCCACCTCTAGCATAATATTATGAGGTTTTAAGTTGGTGTGTAGGTATAACAGTGACAGGTTACTAGCCTGTCGCCTAAAATATACTTAACTTAAGGCTTAAGAGGCTTAAGCTACTTCCTTAGTCGCCTCTTACGACATCCACGGAAGAAATAGAGAGATGTAATTGCAAACCCTACACGGGCAAAAGCTACTAAAGTATAATAATAGAAAACCAGTGTCCAATGGCTCGTATTAAGGGAATCAAGCATGAATTAGGAGGGACCGTATAGTCCACTAAATATTGACCTCGACAGCGATTCGAAATTAAACGAATCCCCGAAATAGCCCTCCCTTTCACATTACACAATGGGACACTATTAACTATCCACAAATAATGGGCGGGATAGAACCTTAGCAAACGCGAGAACAAAAGGTGAAATCAAATAGCACCCGAATTATTGATTTACTATGCCTGGCACTACCTCGTATAAAAAAGAAGGTAGGTAACCCGTGTGGTGTCGGGTCTAGAATAGCACCTCTCCATTTCTTCCGTGGATGTCGTAGAAGGCGACTAAGGAAATGGGTTTAGGTATTCTTTAGGCGACAGGCTAGCAACCTGTCACTATTATATTACCTCCTACATCTGTTTTAAAACCCAAAAATGATGCTAGATGTGGCTGCGAAGCGTGAAATGGTCATAATCATGGATATGTCTATTTCACGTTTCGTGTGGTCTGGCTACCCCATTTGGGAACATAGGTGTGATTTTATGTATGTTATGTATGTAAGTACATCAAGCATGTATTTCCTAAAGGGCAGCGCAGACGACAGACTTTTGTGCGATCGAGTCTGCGGCGCAATAAAAACTCTGAATGGAAACTCTCTGCGCACCATTCAGAGTTTTTATTGCGCCGCAGACTCGATCGCATAAAAGTCTGTCGTCTGCGCTGCCCCTTATGGGGTCAGCAGAGCTTAAGAAACATTACATACATAGTCAAAACTATGCCTGATGTTTCAAATTTCGTAGCCAAATTAGCATAATTTTAGGTTGAAATATTCATGAAAGCACTATCGATTGATGATCGAAATTATGTCGGTAAAACGGTCATGAAACGATAACGATTTTGTTTTTACAAATTACTGATCGGAAAATTCTATGGAAACTGAGACAGCGCCACCAAGAGGGGCACGTTTACACAACTCCCGCGGTCTACACAACGTTGTCGTGTCATGACGGTTTTTGTTACATTAAGCACTCAGTGAACTAGGTATACGAATCGTTTACGCGTGCTTGTAAGGCTCAATTCACACCAGAAGAGCGGCGAAGGGCGGCGTAGCAGAGCGCAGTTTCAGTGTCATAAATTTTCATTTTATTTTCAACTTTATTTTCATTAAAATAAGACTTATTATCGCATGAGAAACTCTAACGATGCGCGCGGATTCCATCGCATTCTATAAACAAAGCCGTGCGACTGCGCGAGCTGTCGCGGGAATGCCCGAGGATGCTCGAGTAGTCGCGACGGCCGCTGTCAATATGTCAATATGTAAATTCCAGCGACTTCCTACGCATTCCAGCGGCTTCTCGAGCAGTCACAGGAATCCTCGCGCATTTTCCACGGAGCGGGTCACTGCGCTTCGCCGCCTGTCGCCGCTCTTCTGGTGTGAATTGAGCCTAAGGCCGGCCACATACATACGGAATTTTTCTGATTCGGAAAACCGTTTCGGAATCCCGAAGATACACCACACACATTCGTTTTTTTCCGTTCGGAATACAGCGCTCAGTTGAAAGACGCTAGGACTCGAGTTCAGACGTTTGGCACTATGGACGAGACTATGTGTTGCCATGACGATCAACAAAATAATCTCTAAACTTTAAGCTTTATGCTAGAAGTGGCTATAAAACGTGAAATAGTCATCGTTTTGTCTATGTAGCGTTTTGTGTGCTCTGCGTACCCTGTTTGGGAATACAGGTGTGATTGTATTGTATGTAACTGTATGTATCTCTAAACAAATCATCAATGTTACTCACATACATACAATCACGTTTGTATACGCAAACGGTGTAGGCAGAGCACACGAAATGTGACATAGACAAAATCATTATTATGACTAAGGTACCTGGGTCGAATATGGCCAGCCGAAAAATATGGCCACACCCCTACACAGCCATAACTAAAGCAAGATCTACAACTTTGTTTATATGCACTGTTACGTCTATGTGTGAGTAATGATCAGGCCTCGCCACCACCTTCCCTGCAGCAACGCTGTTCCTGCAATGGCAGTCGATATGAAACCACGTGTCACGGATGCAAATATTCAGTCATAACTTTTAATGTTTTTTTTTGTTTCTGTTGACTTTTAGCTGAAACTATGTATTCTATTTTTGTCATTAGTAAACGCAAATTATATGGGTAAGTTTATTTTCAAGCTTTCTTTTGTATACTTTTGGTTTTTATCTTTTAAATGAAATGTGAGTACAACTGAAAATATGGCCACTAAGTGGCCACATTAATCTTATTGGTTTTTGATATTCGGCAACTGGTGGCCATATTAATCATATAGATATTTGTTTTCAGTCTTTCTCAATTTTATTTCTTTCTTTCTCCTTGCAGAATATTATATAGCTACGCAATACATACCAAAACAGACCCGAGGAACTAGTTTACTGATTAGTAGTTAAAAATTTTTTTTGGTCTGTTTATTCATTACATGTCATCAATTGATTTTATTTATCACACTAAGTCCCGTGTGGTCTCGGATTTCGAATTAAACCTCTCCGTTTCGTCCGTGAATGTCACAAGAGGTTACTCAGAAAATGGGTTAAGTTATATTTTAAGCAATGGGCTAGCAACCATGTGGCTATTGAACCATTTATATCCAACCTTAAACCCAAACTTGAAAGTGGTCCCAAATGGTCTAAATAGTCATAGATTTATCTATGTAACGATTTGTGTGATCTGCCTAGCCCATTTAGGAATACCGGCGTGGTGTTATGTATCTGTACAAAGGACTAAGTACCCTTACATATAGAATTACTTCTATGATCAATTCATACCGTTAATATGGCCCATCACCTGGCCATATTCACATACACTGTCGGAAATATGGCCAATTTCCTGACTTTCAAAAAATTTATTCCCAATCCTAACCTATTATTTTCTGGATATTTTTGTGCCTACCCTATATTACCTAAATAAACACATTATCGAATAAACAGGGATTCGTCACTTCCGCTGTTATACAAGTGCTTTATATTTAGCGTCAAACCTTAACGTGGCCATACTGCCGTCATACGGAAAAAAGACGCATCTAACATTTTTTCCAAAATTGAGTTAACTACATATTCGGAATCTAGAAAAAAA
>BHDV01072375.1:31393-61142 GCA_005406045.1 Adoxophyes honmai | reverse complement strand
ATTTTGCTATTGACTCCTAGTCGTTCCGCGGATATTAGGTAAACATGTACATTCTGTGTTATTTAATCTTTAATTACTTGGTAATCGGGTTGGTACATCAATGAGAAATTCTTTTTTTTAATTAATTTTGGCGATAAGTCAAACTGCGATACTATGGTTCTCAAATATTATAAATCGACTCCTTATAATGGGCCATTTAACCCCCTTTCGGCTTTACCCGTAGTTTTGTAACACCTTGTATGTGGATTGACCGCGTTCGATATTCCGAATCGAGATTCCGAAACGGATTTTTTCCAGATGTATGTGGTCAGTCTAAGTGCGGTCATTGTTAATTCGTAGCAATGCTGTTTAAGACATGTCAGAACAAGTATAACAGAATGGAGCTTTAGAAAAATCACGCCCGAAATAATGGTAAATACAACCCAAGAGCCGTTCCGGATTCACCCAGTGCAAACAAAGGATACAGATCTGTACACAGCTTCGCACAAAATTTCTGTAATACTGCAATAAATAAAGATTACAGAGACATATCGTAACCGAGGCAGTAGCATTTGGGCCGCGAAATGAGCAGAAACGGTCAGTTTTATTTCGGAGTCACTGCTAAATCGGAGAAAGTAGATAAACATAACATAACGTACAATTACATTTAGACGACAGACTATCTGCGACGGACTCTTTAGTCTGTGAAAATAGAACCTATGAAATTATATGGAGTAACGCAAACTGCGCGCAAAAAGTCCGGTCCACAATGCATAGAATCCACGCAGACTTTTTGTACGCTGCAGACTCAATCGCACAAAAAGTCTATCGTCCGTACCTACTACCCCTTATGTTCCTAAATAGGGTAGGCAGAGCACACCAAGACTATACACGTTTTCTGGCTACTTGTAGCGTAGCTTAATTTTTAGGTTTGAAAATAAATGGATGAAGTAGTATAAAAGTCCTTAGTCGCCTCTTGCGACATCCACGGAAGAAATGGAGAGATTTTATTCTATCCCGGCACCACACAGGAAGGTACATCTTTACATATAAAAGGAGAAGCTGACTGACTCACTGATTATCAACGCAGGGCCTAAATTATTAGAGTTAGAAACTTGAAATTTTGCACTGGGATTTATTTTATTCCCGTGTGGTGCCGGGTTAGAATAGCACCTCCCCCTTTCTTCCCGTGGGTGTCGTAAGAGTCGACTCTGGGAAAGGGTTAGTGTATTGTGGGCGATGGGCTAGCAACCTGTCACTGTAATATCACATTTAACCATCTGGTTGCCCTGAAATTCCTAAACGTGGCACTAGATTTTCAATTTATGTGCTCTGCCTACCCCTCTTGGGAATACAGGCGTGAGAATATGTATGTATGTATGTATGTATGAAATACCATTACATGTCTGATTTCCGACTTGCTGCCACTTAGTCCACAATAGAACCATGTTAGTTTAACTAACTGCCCCATTTACTGCTAACCTACATTGTGGTCTACAATGGAATTCACCTTTTGTGCTGGGCCATTGTGCTGCGTTTGATAAGAAAGGGAAGAAATCGGTGTTTAGCTGTGGGGAGGACGATATAACTTGGGTGATTGTAACGATTGGGTATTCGATGTTATAAATTGTAACTATTCCATACGTAACAGTGTGGTGTATCTTTAGAATTACTCTTGGCGAATTACGCTCAAAGATCGAAAACGCTCTGTGCAAAACGAATTTCGCAATTTGGTCTGTCTGTGATTGCCACAACTTATCGTGTGCAATTCATTTAGCCTCCTGACGACCAGCGTCCTATACATAGTCCATAAAATCCAAGTAATTTGTAACTTTGTCTTTTGACATTAAGAGTCAGTCTTGAACTAAGTACACATAATCCGACGCTGGTCGTCAGGAGGTTAGAGCCATAAACACGAAATCCCCATGTTATTTTTTTACTGCGGTCACAACGCGTTGCGGGCTATTTTCCCGCTCACTGATCGTTTTCGATCATTTTAGTGTAACATTATGCATATACAGGGTGTCCCATAAGTGACACGTTACCCTGACACTGGAGATAGGTCAGCCAAAAAGGCATCGAACCAGCCTAACATGACCCTAATAAAAGTTGCATGGTTTCCGAGTTATTAGCAAATTTCGACTCTTAATGAATTACCCCTTTTTTGTTATTGTTAGTGCCAGAACTCTGTTGGAAAGCTCTTGAAGCTTATTTTTTTTTATTGTATGGAATCCTGAATAGTTACTTTAAGATGCCATGAGCGTGGTTTGGCCAAAAAGTCATGTTGAGTTCCAAAAACTACTGGATAGGTGTTGATTTAAATTATCAACGAAATAAGAATTTACACTTTGGGCACCTCCCGTTAAAAAAAAATCTATGAAACGAAACGAGCAAATAGACACCCTGTATTATGCCTGTATTCCCAATTGGGGTAGGTAGGCAAGAGATACAAAACGCCACACAGTCAAAACCATGACTATTTCACGTTTCGCACTCACTTTTAGCATTATACCTTTTTTTTAGGTATACAGTTGGCACAAATAGTGACAGGTTGCTAGCCTATCGCCTAAAGTATACCTTAACCTGTTTTCTTAGTCGCCTCTTATGACGCTGGAGAGATCCCTGGAAAAAACAAAGGGGTGTTATTCAATCCCGACACAACACGGGGACAGGGGGGTAAGTATGGCAGCCATTAAAACGTACATACAACATACATCAAGCTTCACTCACAAAACGTTATGGAAAGTGCTTACTTAACGTGTCACTGTGATTTATGGGAACCATAAGGCTGCCATCAGCTGCGTACGTCACAGAATTTGTAGCAAAAGCGGATTTTAATCGATCCTGCAACATCCTGTTGTTGGAGGTGGTTTGTTGTGATTTATTGTTGAAAACTGACAAGTGTCATTTGGACTCGCTGCCTACCGCCTACCTTACCTATATTAAGCTGTAGAGAAAATTAACGGATCTACTGACGTATTCAAAATACTTAAAAATGTGCAATTTAATGGCTTTATCTAGTTTTTGACGTGACAACGTCTTAAATTAGGTTGAGCTGGGAGTCCCTTATGAAAAAGTGTAACGTTCGGTAACGTTACGATGACGTCATACTATTTTATGCGTCCCATTCCCAGCAAACCAATTACGTTGCAGAAAGTTTATCAGAATTTCAACGTCATTTCTAAGCCTTCGATAGCTCAGTTGGTATAGCGGTCGCCTCTGAACCCATAGTTCGCTAGTTCAAATCCGGTTCGAAAGAGTTCTTTTTGTATTTTATTTTTTAGTGCATTAAGTGCTATAAAATATGTTAATTATATTAAAATATTGAATGAATATACTGTAGTAATTCATTAAAAATAAAATTAAATAAAATTAAAAAAAACTTTTGAAAAATGGAAGCATTCCATCAGTATTTTCTTATGACGTACGGTAAGTCTTTAAGTTAAGATGTCAAATCGTATAGGACATAAGGTAGCCTAGGCCAGCCTGGGTTGTGTGAGTTCACGGGTTTGCCGCTAGATGGCGTTGAAATTAATTTAAAATAATTGGTATACGAGCTTAAATGATTTAATTAAAAGAAAAAGTATAAAAATATACCTCTAAATTGCGACGACACGTTTGAATATGCTGTAGTAATTTATTTATTAAATTAAACGTTTAATATATGTAAGGGTAGACCCGTCCCTTATGATGTTGTTACTAATAGATATATGTCTGAAATAAAATTCAATTTGGATAGCTTCACAATTGTATTTAGAAAAATATGTACAAAACAAAAACAATTAAAATTATAAACAACTAACTTAAAAAATAAACTTAAATCTTCTGTTTTACGGTTTTGTAATTTGTTCTTCCCTACCTTGGCAAAAGAAATAGTTGAGTAATGGCTTCAATTACGTTTAAAACATCGTCTCTAAACATCTAATCT
The DNA here is from genome assembly GCA_005406045.1 of Adoxophyes honmai. NCBI lineage: Eukaryota > Metazoa > Arthropoda > Insecta > Lepidoptera > Tortricidae > Adoxophyes > Adoxophyes honmai. The sequence goes on along the minus strand of BHDV01072375.1, from coordinate 57,235 downwards.
ATGCACCCCCGAGGTATGGTTTCGTTTCCTCGCTGTATCGCAATGCTGATGCGTTGAGCGAGGTGGCTGCCAGCTCTTCGGCCTCCGGTTGCATCAACCAGCCGCTTGGAGAGCTCTTTCATTAAGTTGGTGGCGCTGGAACCCCAAGGAACTAAGGTCTCGACTCGGAATGGTAAAAAAAGGTATTCTGGGCCGAATATTCCTTCTTCCTACTATACGAATGAATATTCACTTTAAAATTATTTTACCACTCAAAGTCGTTGTCACGTAAAACTTTCGCCCGTATACCGACTTTACAGGCAACCAGTTTTTAAAGTAACTTAGCTTTAAAATTATCAAATCAATAATTATTGACTTCACAGAAAATGTTTCGAATCCCTGCTTCTATGACCATCCCTAGCCCTAGTCTAATGTTATCCTGAATGGACCATAGATAACATGCCTGCAAATAATCAATTACATTTGGCCAATAACGAAAATAACTCAACATAAATCGCAGAATATATTAAAAGGTATTTACAAGGACCGAACCGTTTCGACCCCGGACAATGCCAAATGTAATAAAGCTCGTCTGTTGAGTGATTTTCATTAAAAGTTAGATGATATTCTAAAAGTACCAGTCACATAAAACCCTCTTGATTTTTTGCATATTTTCCCGTAACGTTTAATTAAAGTACCTAATTAAAACAGACCATTGATTTGACTTCTCGTTTGATGCTGATGTTTTGGAGCAACTTTGTTTTAGAAATAACTTGAAGATTTTTCTATTGGAAAAAGTAAGTTAAGTACATGCATAAATATCGTGTCTGTCTTCCTGAATTGAGTAGGCAGAGTACACGAAACTACACGATCTACTTCGCGGTTCATACACCACGAGTTAGCGAAATTTTAGTATTAAATACTTTTCTGAAAACCGCATCCAAATAGCTTTAGCCAAACGCGAGATAATCGCGGACAAACATACATACATACATACATACAATCGAACTGAGAACCTCCTTTCTTTTTGAAGTCGGTTAAAAATAGATGAACGCGCTGCTGGCATCAGCACCTGATTGTGATCTGTTTGAGTGGCGATGGCCGGCTGTGTGCTCAGTATGCTTGAGATTCTGCGAGTTGATGGATGGTAGAGAATCTAGTATTTTTAAGTGATGTAATATTTGTATTTAGTTTATGATTTTGTATTCCTCGGTGTATTGGTTCAACACTGTAATGCCGTGTAATTGTATTTGTGACAATAAATAAATAAATAAATAATAGTCACAGAATAATTTTTAAAGTTTTGTGATTCTCTATTAGACTAAAGTCTACTCGTGACAACAACAAATAAGTAATTCAAAGATTAGAACGTAGGCCGTAGGGAAGATGGTGGCGACGCCTGAGCATTAAGCCAAAGATACATTAGGCGACTTTTTTGTTGTGCGACATATCGCCTAATGTATCTTTGGCTTTACTCACACATAGACGTTTTAATGCGTATAAAAGTTGTGGATATCGTTATAACTTTAGACGTGTATGGGTAGGTACCTTATTAACTTATTATGTTCACTAGTAATTCTACGCTAGAATCTGTTTATTTTGAGAACTTACGTTACCAACGGTGTCACGGTACTGATTGTAATATTAAGGCGCAGCGCAGACGTCAGAGTTTTGTGCGATCGAGTCTGCGCAGCAATAAATTGTCTGAATGGCGCGGTGACAGCTTCCAGGAATTTCCATTCAGAGTTTCGTGGAAATGTCAGCGCGCCATTCAGACAATTTATTGCTCCAGAGACTCGATCGCACAAAACACTGTCGTCTGCGCAGCGCCTAAAAAACAAAAAAGAGAGCGCGCGTATCGCACCGCCGAAAAAGACTCCGCTGTCAGTGCGTTGGAAGCTTTAGGCGCAGCGCAGACGATAGACTTTTTGTGCGATCGAGTCTGCGGCGCACAAAAAGTCTGCTTGTATGCATTGTGCGCCGGACCTTTTTCGCGTCGTGTGCGTTACTCCATAATTCCATAGGTTATATTTTCACAGACTAAAAAGTCCGTCGCGGATAGTCTGTCGTTTGCGCAGGGTCTTATACAAGCAAATCCCAAAAAGCCGTCGCCCCTACAGACTTATATCGAAATAGATGACTTAAGTGTATGTATTATCGAACCAATTGATTCCTGACCCATTATAGAACCTATTCACAGTAAAACGTCATAGTGACATTGCATTGCTCGACAGGCGAAATCTCAATAACGTTTATTGCGACAACGTTCTGCGATGGGTCAGGAATCAGTTGGTTCGATAGTACTTCGCGTGCCAAAAGGAAGAGCAATGCTCTTCCTTTGATCCGTTTTCATTTAGTTTTGTACCACTTAGATTAGGTTTAACTTCCTAGAGACAGGAGAACTTGAATAAGGCGGCGTCACCTTTGAATTGGTTCTCGGACTGTCAATTCCCATTACTAAAGCGCTCATGTGACGTTACAGAAGGTTGAGAAAGAGTGGCACGCTTAGTTTTCATCAGTGATCGGCGATCGGATGCATTTTAGGTCACTTTGACGTTTAACACCATGAATAGTAATAATAATAACTAATATGGATAAGCCAGTGTTGAATAAAACCACTTGTATTAAAAAGTAACTGAATTTAATTTGTTATAGTAAATAATCATTATTTTTTCTATGTTTGATATTGTCAATCAATTTCGTTTAACATTGAAGATTGATTTGTATAAAGAGAACAACCGTTTGACGTCAATAGATGTGAGAGGTGCATACTAGATCAATTTCAATAGATTTTAATGTACAAAATAATGACAGGAACGTCAATAAGATAAGTAAAAGACATAAGACTCATTCGTTCGGTAGGTAGATAATTATAAGTGGCCCATGCTTCATAATCATATTTATAGGTAATAGAAATGTTAAAACCTTGATAGTAATAACTCAATAAAAAAACAAACATTTTAAATAGGTTTTTTTTTAACGAGAATATAAATAGTCATGTCCATGTAATAATTTCGTCAACAATTTGACATAAAATGCTTCCGATCGCCGATCTCTAGTTTTCATACAAATGCAGGAACTCGCTGTATCTATTTCGATATAAGTCTATGCGTTGCCCGATGTCGAAGTTTCTGAAGGTGTTCCGAAGTTCGTATGTTTATCTAATTAAGGGTGAATGTTACAGTTGTTTGTTGGCTCGTTCCTGATAGTTCACAGACCAAACAGTTACCTGGAATGAGTTGGTTCAGTGTAATTTGCTTCTTAGCTTCTGTGGTTGTTTCTTGAATGTAAACAGTCTGGCATAACAGATCATGGCGGTAATTCACTGGGGTATAAAAATTTATAGAGACTACATATTGTAGGGCTTCTGAAATATCAAAACAAAGCATGTCAAAGTCATTGAAAAACTAATAATGAAATGAAAGGCTTAGTTCATACTAAACATCAAATTGTTTAAAGCCATTTGATTCGAGAGTGTGTTCCACTTACCCCATTTGGGAATAGAGGCGTGATGTGTGCATGTTTTGTATTATGAAACTAATGCAAAAAGCAAATTTCATAAAGAACCACGTGTATATCATTGCCTAATTAAGATTCAGTTGCATACTCAACTTTATCCACATTCATTATAATAATTTTGCAAAATATTCAAAAAAATATACGAACTGCAAAGAACGGCAAAAATGGGGGCAATACAGAATTTCACAAACAATTGCGCATCGCCGGCACCCCCGCGACTTTGTTCCAAATTTGAAATAATTTTGTTTTCTTCTTTGTATCATCATCTGTTTCACAATGTTCGAAATTTGAATGTGATTCTGATTTCCATATCGATTTTATAATGTAAACAAATTAGAGTTGTATCAAAGGATACAGATTTCCTAAATGTAGGTCGTTTGCTTATCGCCTCTAATTTAGTACTTAGGCAGATTATGATTAGGATGTAGATAAACAGGATTATACCGTATTGAAGCACCTAATCTTACATTTCGCGCACCACTTTGATCCACGCGGCTTTCTTCAGATCGGCAATTTCATAAAAATAATATATGTTTTGACAATCTTACTCAGTTTGAGGTTACAGGCCCCCAGTCGGCTGTAAACGCGGCAACGGCAATAAATATCGTACGTATCTGATATTGCACGGATCCGAAATTGCTTCTGATTTTTAAGCCGATGGTTTTTAGGATTCAACAAAATCAAAACCCTACTACGCAACTGCTAAGAGAAAGGTTTACGTTTTTTGAGGTCTTCGGACACTTTGAAGTTGAACTGTTTTTATTTAAACCAGCATGAGCATTGCACCCGTGCCAAGCTGGAGGGTAGTTGGTTGAAAACAAATGTGGTTAAACCCCTTCTAATTGTGTATCATGAAAGTTCAAAACGTAATATTTTAATCTCTAAAATGAATCACATCAGTATCAGGAATAGACGGAGAAAGTGTTTTTGAATCTTCTTCTATAACGCTGCGAATCCAGTTCAGGTATTCAAATACTTTGGTGTATACTCCTGGAACGTCCGTGCCACAAGAACTCGAACCAAAGCTGACGATGCCAACTAACTCTGTTGTGTGTCCGTTAAAATACATCAATGGACCTCCGGAGTCGCCTCTACAGGAGTCTCTGTTCTTACTTCCAGCACACAATTGTTTGTTCGTGATATTAAGCCCATAGATTGGAGCATAGTATTTTTCTGCACAGACCTGTGAAAAAAGTTGTGACTACACTATTGGTTGTTGATTGGTTTTTCATGCACAGAATCATGGGTGCTTTCGATACTAATTGAAAAGATCTTACTCCAATACTTCATACAAATGATTTCATTCCATGACGTCAATACTATCTGTATAAAAAAGTAACGGAGTAAAAATTTTGGGGCATTTTTTATCTCTTCAGTCATTAAGGAAATCTCACCTTAAGCTCCACAAACGGCACTTTGACACGTCGTAGGACGTTGATTGGTGTTGCTGATATGTTATTCTTTTCTCCCCACCCTGCCACAGTCATGTAAAATTTCTTCGGAGGCTGCAGAGTGACGTCTGAGGACGGCAGGCAGATTGGTCGAATGAACTCTGGAAGGACAATATTATCACTTTCACATACATGCATATACTTACATGGTATCCGGAGCAATATTGAATTATTTTGGAAACTGGTTGAGGATGCGCGATGCAAGTCTACTTCATTTAAAATTATTAACAATGGGAATGGTGAAAGTGTGATTGATCTTAAAATGTTGGAGTAAAATTTTTGCAAGTTTGTTTGATAGCATTTGTAGATGTGCCAGAATCGAGAGAAGAGATAATGAAAGCGATAAAGGATCTGAAAGTAGGTAAAGCTTCTTATTATGGTGGTGTGACTGCGGAAATGCTAAATGCTGGCGGTAGTTCTACTGCAGACTGGCTATGTCGCCTGTTTAGCCCATGTTAGTGTCAGGACAAGGTTCCGGACGACTCGACCAAAGCGGTTCTTGTGCCACTTTTTAAAGGGAATGCAAAAACTATCGTAATATCAGTCTTTAAAGCACATCTAGAAGGCAAGTTGCACGCTAGGATTTTGATTGAAAGAGTGATACATGCTACGGAGTGTAGTATGTACAGATGTAATGTACAGATCAAGTTTTCTCAATACAGTGTGTATCCGAATAGTTCCTGCCGAAAAGTCAAAAAGTATACCTACTGCGCTTTAGTGGATCTTGAGCTTGAGAAAGCATATTATTATGATAGAGAAAGAGGGATGAACTCTGGTCAACGTTGTCCGGGAGAGGAGTGGATAGCGATGGTGGTGGTGGATGGGATTTCATGCATATTTATACGCGCTACTGAAAACTGTCAGTTAAATGTACCTTTATGGCTTAAATCGATAGTTCTTGTGACTCTGAGTAGAAATAACCCAACATATTAGTAAGGCCTAGAAATAGTATAATGTAAGTATGTTTATTTCTGAAAATGCCCAAAGGAAAAAATAAATTTAACAGTACTTTACCTGTGTAGGTCACAGTCTTTGCAAGCCTGATTAAAGCAATATCGTGGTGGAAACTTCTTTTTCCGTAATTAGGATGTATCGTCGTTTTCTCAATTGGAATAGAGATTGCTCCATCATTGCATATCTTTTCTCCTGGTTCAACTTTAACACAGTCTTTTCCCTCATTATCTGTGTCGTATTCTCCTATGCGCACATTAACTCTGAAATACAAAGTCATATTTTCAATTAGACTATTTAAAAATGAGGCAATAAAATGCAATTAAGCAAAAGGCACTAGGAAACCTGTATTTTCATGTTCACTTTATAAATTCGGTCTACTTTATAAAACAGGTGATAGAAAGAAGAAAAGCGGCCGACGCGCAATTGTTCGTGGTATTGGCGTTTGCCACCATTTGAGCAGTTCTCTGTACGAATTTACAACTTTCGGAGACAATAACTCTCAAGTCTCTCTCAGACGCTGAAAACTACAAATACTTGGGTATATTTAGCCTTTGGATATCGTGGATAGTGATATTGAACTGGCAGTATCGGAGCGTTTCTTTGCCACGTGACAAAAGTACTAAATAATATTTTGTCTGGTGGCAACAAGATCCGAGCTCTGAACGCCTGGGAGATACCACTTCTCACATACTCCTTTGGCGTACTCAGGAGGACTCAGACTGAGCTGGACGACCTGCACAGAAGAGTCCGTCATCTGTTCACAGTACATCGCATGTTGCACCCGCGCTAATCTGTTATGAGACTGTACATCACGCGGAAATGTGGCGGTCGAGGTATCTTGAATGCTAAAAATCTTCACAACCGCGAGGTGTGCAGCCTCAGGGAATATTTCCTTCACAATGAGTGCGGGATGCATCTTGATGTTGTGGCAGTTGACAGTTACTTCACACCGCTCTCCTTGGCTACTGGGAACTGGCGTAAACCTAAGGTGTTGACCATCGCAAGGACGTATGGAGGAGCAAGGAGCTGCACGGGCGCTTCTACCGGGCCCTAAATGGACCTGATGTAGATTTGCTCGCGTCGGTAAACTGGCTACGCTTCGGCAACCTCTTTGGGGAAACTGAAGGTTTGTGCAATTGCTGCTGAAGTTATCATGACGAATAACTACCGGAAATATGAGCCTGGGTCTGGCCCCGCTGCCGGTGGCATTCTAGGTAAGGTATTTTATTACTATTAAGATTGAAATAAAGATATGCCCTGCAGTGGGACGTATATATAGGCTGATGATGATGATGATGATACTTAAATAATGATAATAATATGAATAAAGTAATGAATGCGACTATAATTAGGCTATAAAATACTCATAATTATTTTTGAAATTCACCTGTATATGCTGAGTTCATAAACTTAGGCGCTGCGCAGACGACAGACTTTTGTGCGATCGAGTCTGCGGAGCAATAAAAATTCTGAATGGAAACTGTCTGCGCGCCATTCAGAGATTTTATTGCTCCGCAGACTCGATCGCACAAAAGTCTGTCGTCTGCGCAGCGCCTAAAGCACATTTTCCACCAAACTAAATTAACCATAATTCCATTGCATTTAAAAACAAACTTACGGCTTTCCCGTAGAACTTGGCAAAAAACACGAGGCCGTGGAAAGCGCGTAACGGGTACTGATCAAAATGGCGCTACAGCGTAAATCAATTCCAATCTTTGTCTTGTATTCTATGAGCGCTATCCAGGGGTATTCGTTGATATCTGCTACGGTAGTCACTGCAAATATAAATACAGACACATCACGCTGACATTCAACAAGGGTAGGCAGATCACCATGGCACGACACATAAAATTATGACAAATTAAATTAATTAATTAATAAATGACTATTTATGTACATAAGATGCGATATGGAATTAGTGATCAATAATGTAAACAACCAACTGTCAATGTCAAAGTGACATTCCAGAGGTTGTCAACCTATTTTTGTTACTAATTGATATATTATTGTATTAATTTTTTAACTACTTTTAGTTAATTGACTCATAACAATATTCGTAGCATATTATGTGATAACTTTTGAAAATACGTCATTATACTTGTGTTCGTATGGATCCAGACGAACAACAAACACAAATTTAACAATGAAACAAAAACAAATAACGAGATAAAACAAAACTTAACAACAAACAAAAACTCAACAAAACAACGCATAAGCGGGAGGGAACACATTCGATCACGACAGATGTCAGAAAACGAATAATAAGATTTATAAAATGGCTTCCACACGCGGAGGTAGAAAAGCAGTCTACACACGATCTTTTAAGTCCGTCCATCGCAAGTTGAACAATATTTCATCGTTTCATAAGTTTCACTGAACAATTAATTATATAAATATGAATACGAATAAAAATACGAGCCAAATGTTTGCAATTTCTAACCATTGCCAGTGGCATAATTATAAAATAATCATATTTGCATTTAAAAAAAGATGTGCTTGTTCCTTTGTTTATTTAAATGTTTTGTAATGTTCACACGGTTTTATTCTGCTAATAAATTAGTTGTACTCATTTTTATCTAGCGTAATTATTGAATTTTAAGTTTTCCTAATTGCGTTTGCTTTTATTGCAATGGCAAAACGTTTGTTTACAACTTTGATCTCTAATTCCATATCGCATCTTATCTATCTATCTTATCTGTTTGGCGTGGCTTGCAAGGACTTTTGTATGGTAAGAGCGCTTGCAAAGGCTTGGAGCTTGTGGAGATTTGGCAAGTCTCGGCAAGCGCGTAAATGTAGCATTAAGTTTCCGCCAACCTCCTGTTTTTTTTTTCGTTACAGAAAAGTCAAAGGCTTTGGCCAGCCACACAGCCAAGTCTAATTCCAACCTCCCGTTGATATTTGACAGCTGTATCTTTTAATGGTTGGTGGCGCGGACAAAATTCAAATGCGATATTAGTTATGCGATATTAGATATAATAGTGACGAAACTTTAAAAAAAAGTTCTTTAATGTCTCATATCATTAATTTAATGTGTTTTATTACTCAAGTGACAAACTCAAAAAGTAAATGAAATCATTAAATAGGTGTTAACCTTTTTAGTTCTATGTGCAGAAGTTAGGCATTAGTGTGAAACCAAAAGTATTTTCTTTGGTGGCTGCAAATCGTGCCCTTAGCTTAGTTACATATTTCACACCGTGATAAGAAATACTTTTTGATCACTGTATTAAAAAAATACATTTTTTATAGTGTGGCTAAGTAGAAAACTTACATTTCCTGGTCGAATTCCCTTTGGCAAGGCCGCAACACCCACTGCCGGGGTCCGGGGGAAATACGGACAAACTGCAATCCTCAGCGGAACCTGGATATAAAACGATTCCTTGCACTGCGCTGTTCCGTGGTAAAACAAGATTTATTATTGACTTCAAATCATACTCACTTATTCCGATTAATATCCCACACAATACAAAGATACACTGATACATATTTGATATCATGTCACCAAGAGACGTCTACTGTTAGCAAAACAAAAATCAAAATGTTAATCCCGTTCGTTTAAACTATTGAAACCTTCTCGAATTACCAAGTTGTATTTGTCGTTGATAAAGCCCTAAGCTAGTTCCTTAAGTTCGATAATTATGACATCGGAGTGTATACATACATATAATTATGTTTGCACAGGACAAACCAGTTCCGGTGCAGAATCTTGATCGGTGCATGAACTCACACACACAAATACACACACGCCCTTGTGAAAAGCATATATTTAGACCCCGTTGTAGTATTTAATAAAACGGGGATACGCACGACTTTATATCCCAGTTATTTTGATCGGTTTCGGGCTAATTTGCGACCTATCATCGGGAGCCTCGCACGTTAGACGCACGACCGAATTTTCGATGATACATCGCGAAGTTACTCGAAACGTGATGAGCTAATCTCGATATAATGGCGTGAGTGATTTATTTCACCATGCGTGAAGTCACCGAAAATATCATCAAATCTTCTAGGTACTTCGACTTAACACATCTTATCGCATAAGGCGCTGCGCAGGTCTGTCGTCTGCGCGTCGTTTTGTGCGATCGAGTCTGCGGAGCAATAAAAATTCTGAATGGAAACTGTCTGCGCGCCATTCAGATATTTTATTGCTCCGCAGACTCGATCGCTCAAAAGTCTGTCGTCTGCGCAGCGCCTAAGCAATAGAAGTACTATAGAGACAGGTTGCAAGCCTGTCACTTAAAACATATTATGTAGGTTCCCTAGCCCATTTCCTTGGTCGCTTCTTACGACATCCACGGAAGAAATGGAGAGGTTTTATTATAAATTCGCCACCACACGAGCACTAATTGTACTTCTTTCGTGTAAGTTTCAACCTAACAAAATGTTAAATGTGCCTACGAAAACTGAATAGTTATAGTTTTGAGTATAGGTGTAACGTTTTCTGTGCTCTGCCTTCTCCATTAGGGAACTCAGGCGTGATGTATGTGTGTGTGTGATCACACGTCTACAACCAATGTACCTACGGTCATGTCATGAACCTTAACCTTTGAGACCATAGAACCTTTTCATTGAAAGAAACATTACGATTTCCCTTGATAATTAACGGGATGTCACTATGGCGTTTACTGTGAATTGGTTCCATGGTGGCTCATGAATTAAAGTCCTTCACTGTACATACCCCCTTGGTCTGATGTTCCCCTGTTACACATTGTAATAATTAAGCAATGCAGAAATTAGACTAAAACAACATGATTTACAGCTTACAACCTATTTTATTGACACAAGATTATTAATAACTCATTAACATAAATAACATTATTAACTCATAATCATAATAATAGTGTCGTCAAAAATGCGTGGTTTCATTCTTTCGAATTAATATGGTCCACCGTGTTTACAGGGTAGCTGGGTGAATATCAACGTGTAAAATTTTTTTTAGTTTTGGTGGCACATTTTTTTTTGTTGATTTTAACGGAAATAAAGGGATAATACTAAATATCTACATACACTTAAACGAATTTTCTTATTTAGCCCAGGATTGCAACAATAGTTAATGAAATATTAACACCCAAAGTTTCAGGCGGCCACCAAAACTGATTTGGCGCCACCAAAACTGAAATTACGCCACCAAAACTGAAATTTCGCCACCAAAACTTAAAACCCTTAGCTATTTGTGTGGAAAATATAAGAAAAAGATCATTTTTTTTTTCAAATCAAACTTTTGTAAAATAACTAAAAAGACAAAACAAACGAGGCCGAACTTTATGGTGTTGTGTTATTTCATCGTAGAGTTCCTATGGCCACATTGCACCTCCAGCATCAGATCAGCTCCAGGTTACAATAATATTGCATTGTCACGCAATGTAAATAAGCAAAAAAATTTTAGCTCAATCCGAAACCAGGAAGTGGATCAAATTTAACTTGCAAGTGTTTAACTCGAGCCACCAAAACTTAAAGCCACCAAACAAATTGTTGAACAAAATGCCACCAAGGAGGATACGGACGTCACAGCGGGAAATGCTCCAGCGGAAACACATCGCTTCCCGTAAGCCCTTGTGCAGGACCGATCCAAGAAGGGTATTTGCGATATGACAAGTACCGCAACATTTTATAACCAGAGCTATGCAGTTTTGAAATTTCGCCACCAAAACTTAAGGTTTTGCCGGGACAAACTTTGATCGATGATCATAATGTACTTGAATTAGTACAATGATTAAATTTTATCAACATAAGAAGGGTATGACTATATAAATTGTAAATTAATTTCGGAATTCATGTATAAAGTTAAAACATAGCCATGCCGAGAGCTAGCTTATAAAAAGTATGTTGAGGACACGCCACCTGATTCTTAAAAATTGGTCTATTTTTATTATTTTTTACCTATAAATAGTCATTTTTACTACAGTCTAAACTTGTAGCCAATACGTTTGGTAGTCAAATAATGATCCATAAAAATTTGAGGAAAATATATGCACATTACACTGCGATTCTCACATCGGACATGTAAAAAACGGTGCTGTGATATTCACCCAGCTAGATATTGACCGTCAAAACCCGCTTATCAACAATATGCCACCAGCGAATTCTTGCATATTTTGGCCACATAGTGCGAAGAGGAAATAAGAGTCTTGAAAAGTTGATCGTAGTTGGAAACACAGACGGCAAACGAGCTCGTGGCCGATCTCCAACCAGATGGACCGATCAAATAAAGGACGCGTCATCTTCCAAGTTTTGCTCGGTTGTGAGGGATGCAATGGACAGAACTCAAGGGAGGAAAATCATCCACTCCAGATGCAGGCCTTCCAACGATGACCACGATCCTCAGTCATGAGGGAACGACAAGAGAGAGAGATTTTGACCGTAAATATTTTAACCAAATATTGGAACAAAGTGGTCTCTGCCAACCCCTGTGGGAAAGAAGCGTGACGGTATGTATGTATGTATGTATATATATTTTAACCAGTAGTCGAGTACACGCGACTGAAAACCTCTATCAAGATTGGTAAAAAAATGCGAAAATCTGAAAATTATAGCCCATACTTTTGTACTTCGGTTGTTAGGATTCCGCACCCAAAGCGTAAAAACGGTATCCTATTACTGAGACTTCGCTGTCGGTCTGTCTGTCTGTCTGTCACCGGGCTGTATCTTACGAACCGTGACAGCTAGAGAGTTGAAAATTTCAGAGATGATGTATTTCTCTTGCCGCTATAACAACAAATATTAAAATTAAAGTAACAATAACAATTAAGGGGGTCTCCCAAGCTCCCATAGAAAAAATCGTGTTTTTTTTTGCTGTTTTTGGAACGGAATCTTTCGTGCGCGAGTCCGACTCGCACTTGGCCGGTTTTTTATTTAAACCAGCCTGAGCATTACACCCGTGCCAAGCCTGGAGGATCGTTGGTTGAAAACAAACGTGGTTTGCAAACAAAAGCCCCTCCTAATTGTGTATCATGAAAGTTCAAAACTTAATACTTTAATCTCTAAAGTGAATCACATCTACATCAGGGACGGACGGAGAAAATGTTTTTGTATCTTCTTCTATGACACTGCGAATCCAGTTCATGTATTCAAATACTTTAGTGTATACTCCAGGAATGTCCGTGCCACAAGGATTAGGGCCGAAGCTGATGATGCCAACTAACTCTGTTGTGTGTCCGTTAAAATACATCAATGGCCCCCCGGAGTCGCCTTTGCAGGCGTCTCTGTTCTTACTTCCAGCACACAGTTGTTTGTTTGTGAGTTTAATCCTACGTCCTGGAGCTGTGTATTTTTCAGCACAGACCTGAGAAGGAAATTTTGATTACCTATTTGCGTGCTTGAGGAGTTGTTACACAGAATCAAGGGTGCGAATCAATCGTTAGTAAATCTTACCTCAAACTTCACAAACGGCACTCTGACACGTCGTAGGACGTTGCTTCGTGTGTTTGTCGTGGTATTGGTTGCTCCCCACCCTGCTACAGTCATGTGAAATTTCTTCGGAGGCTGCAGAGTGAGGTCTGAGGACGGCAGGCAGATTGGACGAATGAACTCTGGAAGGACCAACATCAATTAGTTTCTCATACGTGTATAACCATCACGCCCTATTCCTTGCCGGGCTTCCTTTCGCTTCTTTTGCCTATTCTATTATACGTCGCTTGCTTCATTCATATACATGTATTGTGATGGTTTAGAGTTCTTCTGATTCGACTTCTATTCTATTCAGAACATCAGATCAATATTCATCTTCAAGGGTGTCCTTGACTTGCCTTTACACACTTGTCTTGTAAATCTACTTACACTCTTGTTCTAATATTTTTTTTCTTGTCTCAATTACTTTCACAGCTATTATAAAACTGATAAGGCCTTAAAATGAGGTATAAAATCAAGCCAGTAGAATCAGATTCAAACTCTAACATACCCTTGTTTTATCCATCCTCTCCACGTGCCCAAACCAACACAATATGTCTCTCTCTAACGTTGTTACAATTTCTTCTTTCAGACCATTGAATGTATGGTTAAATGCGTTACAAAACTGACTTGAAAAAACGAGGAACTTTTATTGCGAAAATGCATAGAGCTTGTGATTCTGGGAAGAAATTATCCATAATTTGTTTGGTCAAAATTGGGTACACTAATTCTAAAATTGCCCAAAGGAACAAAAACATTTAGTACCTTACCTGTATAGCGAACAGTCTTTACAAGCCTGATTAAGGCAATGTCATTCTGGCGACTTAAAAATCCATAATCAGGATGTGCCGTGGTTTTTTCAATAGGAACAGAGATCGCTCCATCATTGCAAATCTCTCCTGTTTCAACTTCAACGCAATCTTTTCCTTCATTAGTTTTGTCGTATTCTCCTATGCGTACACCAACTCTGAAATACACAACTGTCCATCAGAGAATTTAAAAATTGTGTCTTGTGAGGCAATAAAACTAATGTTTCAAGCCTAAACGTCAAATTGTAACTTACTAGCTGCTACCCTAGACTCAGTCTGCGAGAGAATTGCTTGTCGCCCCGCGAGAACCAAAGATGCATTTTGATGACATAACTCGTGACTACTTCACTTGCTACTTTATTCAGAATTACATACATATACTCACGCCTGTATTCCCAAGAGGGGTAGGCAGAGCACATGAATTCAAAATCAAATCAAGTACCACGTTTAGCAATTACGGGGTAATCAGATGGTTAAACGTACTGCAGTGACAGGTTTGATTTGAGCCGCTCTTTATACTTCGTACAGATAGATGCTATCTTTGATAAATTTTCAAATTTTTTACATAAGTATACAAATATCAATAAAGTTATGAATGCTACTACAATTTTTTTAGGCATTTTAATAAGTACTCGTATTTATCTATGAAAAACTTTTTTTTATTCATCTTTATTTGCTCATTTTATAAACTATCACTAAGTAGCTTTTATTATGGAACAGTTACATAAATGAATATTATAGTTTTGTGTCTATTATGTTCAAATACAAACTTACGGGTTACCACCAAATTTGAGAGCTGCTGGTGAAAAACACTGGGCCGCTGTCAGCGCGTAACGGCCACTAATCAAAATGGCGCTACAGAGTAATTTAATTTGATCCCCTTTCTTGTATTCTATGAGCGCCATCCAGGGGTATTCGTTGATATCTGCTACTGTAGTCACTGCAAACATACATACAGACATATCAAAGAAAACAAACACATGAAAAACAAGTCAGAGGATGATGGATAGAGAGTTAAATTTAACATTTCATTTTACAGCAGTGTTTTTCGACTATTTGCATTATGCGGTAAGTATGAATACATACATCCCCCCCCCCCCCTGACGTTTCGCTTTTTTATCATAATGTATAGTAAATGTTACAGTTTTATAACTCACCGTATGACCTGTATCAAACGTTGGAGCAGCTTTTATAAAATTATTTGGAAAAGTAAAAGCACTAGTACCAAATTATTATAAGTATATATGTAAATAAAATAAGGGCTCGATTTGTAGCCACCAAAAAAACACTTTTTGTACTTTTGATTATTTTTGCGGAACACTTACATTTTCTGGTCGAATTTCCATTGGCAAGGCCGCAACATCCACTGCCAGGGTCCGGGGGAAACACGGACAAACTGCAATCCTCAGCAGAACCTGGATATAAAACGTTAACATAATTTAAATCGAATATCTACTTGCTCTAAGTGGAAAGTTATGTATGATACGTGCACAAATTAATAGAGATTAGAGATTTGAAATGTGATGTCGTAAGTACACATTTTTTGTGGTTACATTCCAAACGGTAGCTAAACCCTATAGGATGACAAATGGACCATTGGGGACAATTAATTACATGTTGCTTTTGCAAGAGTTAATGAAGAAATGTTGATATTGGCTAATATAAATCTATCGATAATACACTCACAATTTTTTTCAAAAGACCAGATGAAAGAGGTAAATTATAATAGTGACAGTCATGTTCCTTGTCCGTCGCCTAAGGCATGCCTTTCCACAGTTTCCCCTTACTACACGGTAGAACTGGAGAGGTGTTTTATACATGTAAATACGTTCTGTACTATATTGAAATGACCCCTGCAACCGTGCCAAGCCATAACTGTCCGCTAGTACTTACTACTTCAATGTGTTTTTTAGAAACAACAAATGTAAACAAACGAACAAAACATCCTTCAAATGTAAACAAAATTGAATCTTGAATTCATATATTATCACGTTACACTTCTCACTGCACTGTTCCACGGTAAAACAAGATTTATTATTAACTACTAACGTTACTTACTTATTCCAATCAATAAGGCACTTAATACAAAGATACATTGATACATATTTGACGTGATATCGCCAAGAGACGTCTACTGTTAACAAAACAAAAATTAAAATATTAATACCCGTACGCAAAAACATTTGAAGCAGTCTCGAATTACCAAGTTGTATTTTGTCGTTGATACAATCTTTAGCTAGTTTCTTAAGTGCTATAATTATGACATGGAAGTGTAGAAATAAGTTTGTACAGGAAAAACCAGTTGCAGTATAGAATCTTGATCGGAACTCGAACTCACACATACAAATACCCACATGCGTGAGTAAGAATCTTATCATTAAGTACCATAGTACCTAATTCATAAAACGGAAACACTCGTGTGTTTTGATTATCGAGATTAGCTTGATCGCTTTATGGCCAATTCATGACCTTTATCAGGAGTAACCGATGATCAAATTCCGGATGATACATTATATTATATATGATACGCGACAGTCTCGCGACAGTGCTCGTTTGGCAGCAGCAGCCGCCCCGGCTCCTAGCTGAAGTGCTACGAATTAGCCCAAAATATGTCGAGCTAAACTCGATTTATTAAACGTGAGTTATACGAAAAAATTTCAACATTCCAAGCGATTTTTGGTTTCAACTGTCAAATTAAAAACGACGTAGATTTTTGGTGCGTTTCCATATTGATTTTATAATGTAAGTAAACAGATTATAGGGGTATCAAAGGATACAGAGTTCGTAAAATGTAGGTCGTTTGCTTTATCAGAATCTCGTCTGATCTAGTACTTAGGCAGATTATGATTAGGAATATTAAGATATACAGGGTGCTTCACGAGGAAACCGCATAACTTCACCAGCGTATAGCTGAGGTCATAACAATTAAAAAATGTTATATATGAACATAGGTCGAAATATGACTTTTTTTTTTTTACTTTTCATACAAACTCAATAAATTGATATTGGTTCACCAGTAACACAATGTTTTAGGATGAGCTGGCAACGCACAAACGCGCTGGCAGAGTCACAAAGACATTTCTTGTCAAAAATAAATAATTTTCAAGTAAAATACAGTGAAAAGATTCGTTTGCAAACGTTAATTACTGGCAAACTAAGCCGAATTCAGCTTACATTATATGACATTATAGTTTCTAAATATGGTCAGGAACACGGTTGTAAAGTTATGCGGTTTCCTCCCGAAGCACCCTGTAGATAAACAGGATTACTGTATGGAAGCACCTAATCTTATATTTCGCCACTTTGATCCTAGCGGCTTTCTTCAGATCGGCAATTTCATAAAAATATATGTTTTGACAATCTTACTCAGTTTGAGGTTACAGGCCCCCAGTCGGCTGTAAACGCGGCGACGGCAATAAATATTGTACGTATCTGATATTGCACGGATCTGATATTGCTTCGGATTTTTAAGCCGATGGTTTTTAGGATTCAACAAAATCAAAACCCTATTTCTACGCAACTGCTCAGGGAAAGTTTGTATCCTTTTTTGAGGGCCTCTGTTAAGTAAACTCAAGGAAATTGATTACTGTGCCACTTTGTACCTTTTCACAAGAAATGTCACTGTGCCATACCATACTTTCTACTAATCAAAGCAATATGAAACTCACTATGACAAGGTTTAAAGTGGCACAGGTATCAATTTCCTTGACTGTACCTAGGGCACTTTTTGACGATCATAATATATAAACTAGGACAGAGGTTCCTATTTTTTTTTCTCATAGACCCCTTTAAAACTTTTACTGGTTTCGATGGACTGAATCTGTCGTGGGGTCCATAATCCATATGGACCATTTTGGGAATAACTGAACTAGGACTTGTGCCATTACCGTGACCGTATTCAATAGCCCCAGTGCGCGGTGGCGTCATGGTATCGGTTGAATATTCCAAATTAAACGAATTTGGTTACCGTTGAGCCATTCGCGCTTAGTGTTGAGCTCTGTCGCGGCCAGTTTGAGCTCGAAATTTGCTTTTCGGATAACAATAATCGGATATTAATGCAGCATTCATTGAAAAACTGTTAAAAATCCTTTCGAAAAAAATTCGGTTCGAGTAGTAAAATAATCTTTGCTAATTTATTATGCCAGGCGTTACTTTTAATGATCCTTTGTATTAATTAATTCTGTTTATTGCGTTTTCACTCTTCTCCTGAATAAATTTGTCATGAAAATAGTTCATAGAGCCTAATCATCATCATCATCACCATCATGACGGAGTGGCGGGCGATTTTAATTTCTAAATGGGATAGACAGAGCACACGAAATGTTACAAAGTCAACGTTACATAAAACCATTCCAATTACACGTTGCGTAGCTAGTTCAAGTAGGTACATTTTTTAGGTTTTAATTTTAAAGGCACTGCAATGACAAGTAGATAGTCTGTCGTCTAAAATATACTTGAACCATCCTTAGTCGCCTCTTACGACACCCACGTATCAACGTAGAGGTGTTAACCTAAATCCGACACCACTTTTTTTTAAAGGAATGCTAAAAGAGAAACGACCGCGTTAACAATGAGCCAGTCCAGTGTAACCCTTTGTTCCGTTGTACCCCAAGAGAAGACAAACGTTGCAGATATTCAAACCTCACTGCGCTTGAAATTAATTAAGCAAATACTAAAAATCATGTAAAATTATTCATGAAATGAATGTGAGAGAATTTAGTTAAGTAGATCTACTTACAAATTTTAATTAGAATAATCCTGGCGTAGACCACAGTCCAATATACGTGCTTTTAATAAAGAATACTTAGGTAGGTACCTATGTAGGTACTTACGTTTTTTCAGTGACTCGTGGATACAGTCAAAGAAATTGATATCTGTGCCACTTTGACTTTGAATCATTTCATACTTTGCAATGAGTTTCGTATTGCTTTGATTGGTAGCTAAACGGTATGGTAAGTAGGTATGACACAGTGACATTTCTTGTACGGTACAAAGTGGCACAGTTGCCAAATTCTTTGACTGTACCACAGAATAGATAATAGTACAAGTAACTGTACCTACAATCGAACCAATTGATTCCTGACCCAGCATAGAACCTATTTACAGTAAACTAAACGTCATAGTGACATTGCATTGCTTGACAAAGGAAATGTTTATGACGTTTATTGTGACAACGTTCTACGGTGGGTCAGGTATCAGTTGGTTCGATAGTACATTAGAATCTAGGTGCAAAATGATGGAAGCCGTAGCCGTAGTGTACAGTCAGCGTCTGATACATGTATACACTTTAGTACCTTTTCTAATTAACCTCATATTTGAACTTTCGCATGAAATTGTCACTGCTATCACAGTGACAAAGTACCAAAGTGTAACCATGTATCAGACGCTGACTGTACTTAAATCGAGTTTCCTGGGTGTTGAGTTGAATAAACCTACAGTCCCCGGCATGTTAGATGGCAATATTTACCTACTGTAGAGGGTGTACCTACTAGTGATGTTCCGGATAACCGTATCCGTATCCGTATCCGCGGATATCCGAGGGAAAAGAAAAATCCGTATCCGTATCTGTATCCGTTACTTTTCGAGCGGATCTTTTACGGATCTTTTTCAAGTGATGAGGCAGAACTAAAAAACTATTAAAATCCATTCAGAGTATTTTTACGTAGGGTAAACCATATAGCTATTGCCCGCTTAAGGATTTCAAATCAAACACATTAACATGCAATAAAAAATAAAATATGATAGGTACCAACTTTTTATTACTATTTTCTTATAACCTAATAAACTCTCCTATAGAATAGGAACAGTTTTTAATTAAAACTTACGTAACATAGCAAATATCGCAACATAATTAAAATCTTCTGAAAAGTACAGTCATTGCCCACAGCCTATAGTAATTGCCAACATTCCAGCACAGTAATTGCCCGATAACTTAAAATTATAAAATCAGAGTGTTTACTTCACGTCAGTCGTCTGCACTAACTCTAAACATAAACACAATCATTAATCTCGAGCCTTAAATAATAGTTTTCGATAAATTAAAAAGATTGCGCATGCATTTCAAACACAACAGCAAGTGATGTCTGGAACACTTAACACCAATACTCTACTACGACAGCTATTGCCCGGGCAATAACTATAAACATTGCCATATGGCAATTACTAATAAAGGGTGGGCAATTACTGAAATTATGAAAAAAATCGTTCAGTGATTGCCCACAGCTAAAATAATCGTTAGGATTTAAAATAGAACGCAGAATAACATTTTTAAACGTCGTAAATACGATTAATTTTATCATACTCATGCAATAGAAGCTGAATATCTAATAATGAACACACAAAGATTACCTTTAAGCAAGTTAGTTCTTAAGAAAACTGTTAAAAATTTTACCTGTTTAAAAGACGCGTTCACGGCGTTCACCCATCTATACCAAATCCGCCATCACTGTTTTTCTGTTTAGAATGTTGCCAGTAATCAATGCTAAATCTACTAAACATCAAATTGGCGGGCATAAAGCATTTCAAATAAAACAGCAGGTGATGTTTGCAACACTTTCATCAACAATCTACCACGACAGCTATTGCCCGGGCAATGACTATAGTCATTGCCATATGGCAATTACTAAAAAAAGGGTGGGCAATAACTGAAATTATTAAAAATTTTGTTCAGTGATTACCCACAGCTAAAATAACCGTTTGGATTCAAATTAGGATGCAGATATACGTTTCTAAACGTTGTAAATACTCTTAGTTATATCATATTCATGCAATAGAAGCTGAATATCGAATAATGAACACACAAATGTAACCTTCATGCAAGTAAGTTCTTAAGAAAACTGTTAACATTTTTACCCGATTGAGTAACATATTCACCCATCTAGACAAAATCCGCCATAACTGTTTTACTGGTTAGAATGTTGCCAGTAGTCGATGCTAAATCTACTAAACATCAAATGAACGCGCCATCTAGCCAATTCTAATCGAACTAGAACGATCTAAAGTTAACATTCGATAAGGTTTTTGTTAAAGCGGGCAATCACTGCCGGTGGGCAATAATACCCTGGTTTACCCTATTTAATTCAAATATTTTACATTGCAGACATCTAGATAGATAGATCTTTATAACCAAAACAAAGTTAACTATCCGCGCAATGCAAGTCAAAACATGTCTTGCCTGACGTTGCGGCGAGCGTAACGTTAACTATCGTTTCAAGGCCGCGGATGCTGACACCAAATAAATAAGAAAATAAAAATCCGTATCCGTATCCGTATCCGCGGATCTTTACTCTAAATATCCGTATTCAGGTCCGTATCCGCGGATATACATCTTTAACGATCCGGCACATCACTAGTACCTACGTAGGTAGACAAGTTCACGCATCGCTTTAATAATAATAAATAAATCATTTATTTCAGATACTAGCTTTCCGCCCGCGGCTACGCCCGCGTGGAACTCGGTTATTATTGCGGTATAAAGCACAACTATAAGAAAACTTCTCGTTTCAAACGACACACAGCGCCATCGATCTATCATCTATCGATCGATCATAGATCGATATCGATCTATCATCGATTGATATCGATCTATCAAGCAAACTATATTTTTGTTTTCCCTCGGGAACATCAATTTTTTCCGGGATAAAAAGTACCCTATTATTTAATCCGGACTTTTATCTTTATGTCTGCAATATTTCAAAGTAATCGGTTCAATAGTTACGGCGTGAAAGCGGAACAAACAAACAAACAAACTCACTTTCTGACTTATAATATGTATTAGTAAGGATTAATCCATAATTTGTTAGTAACAATAATAATTGATTTAGAGCTAGAGTTAGAATAATACAAAAAGGAAAAAAAAAAAAAACTTTTACCTGGAAACGTGGGTACGCCGACCACAAAACAATAATTGACATCTAACTTTCGGGGGCTACCTACCTAGGTACATCGGGTTTTATGCTAAGTACCTAACGACAACGGTAAAATACATTAAATTGAATGGGTTATTTTTTATCTCAGATAGCCAGAATTAGGTAGGTAATTACAGAGAGATAAAATTTATTTTCTTCATAATACTTAGGTACTTAATATAATATTTCGACCCTTATTTTGAACCACACGTTATTTCATTATTTACAATAAGTGTTGTCAATATTATTATTCTAATGCTTAAACTTCACAATCTACTTTAAAAAAATTCCACGCGCCCGCGTATTATACCTCACTCCATTGGCAACAACACACCGATAGGCATATCACCAAGTTTTTTAACTTACACATGAATAATTTTACATAACACCAATAACACTATCCGTTGCGTGCCTATACTCAATCGTATTACACGGAACGCTGTCGCGCCCGCATTGAAAACAACAAAGTCGATCTCACCGTAGTATCAACATCGTGAGTATGACCTTGGTAATGTAACGGATACTAGCGCGCTGCCCGACACAGCGAAACGGCTGTTCGAGAAACAAATACTAGCGGTCTCGCTCGCTCTTAGAGCTCGTGTACATTGCTGTCACATTCTCGCATGGCGCGGGTAGAGGGGCATTGCCAGCCGTGTGCTGAACGCGGCGCTCAGTAAACAGTCAAACCACGCGTTCGGTACAAAATGGCTGCCAATCCGAACACGTCAGCCGCCTTTCTCGACACTACATTTGACTATCAAGGCGTAAAAGAGAAATATATGGAGCAAATTAGATTGTACTACTTCGGTAAGAATTTAGCTGTGATTACGCCATGGACCAGGAAGGTGATTAGTAAAATAATATCTATCATAAAAGAAGGGAATCGTTTAGCTCAGATTGGCTATCCGTCGAACCGTCCTAGATACCGAATAATGAACAAATATCGAATCGCAGTGGAAAATGGCGAAGAGAAGTTGGTTTACAAAAGCAAGAACCCGGAAGCTTCCTTCGTGGAAGTTGTGGGGGCTGAAGATTGTTTCGAAATTATAACCGAAGCACATATCAGCACTGGACATGGAGGGCCGGAAAAGGTTATGAACGCTCTTAGACAGAAGTATAGTGTTCCGAAGACCAGTATAGATTTCATACTTGCTTTATGCAACGTGTGTTCGGCACAAAACACCATCACCTTTAAACGCAGAGCAGACAATAAAATACCCCAATTATTTCGCTCTAGAGGACAAGTAAGTATAATTGATATGACTTTTAAGCCTGATAATCAGTTCAAGTATATCCTGTTTTACTTGGATAGGTTCACAAGGTTCATGCTCTTGCGACCTCTAGTGAACAAGAATGAAACTGAAGTAGCTATGGAGCTTCTAAAAATTTTCGCGGATATTGGCTATCCAGATAAACTTGAAACTTACGACCGCGTGTTCTTCAGTAAAGTGTTAACCTTTGTCCAGGCGGCTTACGGGAATTTTCAGACATCTCTCTTGATACCAGTCAAATTACCTGAAATTACTGCGGCTGATGTCGAGGGAATGCTGCAAAGATGGCAAGAAAAATCTGGCAGTAACAACTGGGCAATGGGGTGCTACATCGTCCAATGGGAGAGCAACAACACATATGTCGATGGGAAATCGCCGTACCAATCTGCCTTTCTCTGCAAGTCTCAGAGTACTATGGGTGAAAAAGACCGTGCACATGCACAAAGCAGACAAGATGGTTCGAAGGACGCTTCTAGTCAAAGCACTAGCGTCGATTCAGTAGCTGTCCCTGATCTGAATGTAATATTAATTGATTCAGACGAAGAAAAGGGCAAAAACGTCTTTGAAATTGCTGAGATTACTGACGAAAATGGCGAAATTCTTGCTACTATACCTTCAATACTAGATAACATAAACCAGTTCGTTGCAGAACAATCTGACAGGGCTGTTGATCCCAAACTGTCTCACCTTTCTGGTGGCAGTATCATATCTGTTAATACAACACAACCTGAGATTTCCAATATGGCGAGCATAGATGATGAAATTCCGGCTTCAATGATTATGAAGCCACCGGATACTCCCAAGAATAAGAAGTGTCACGTTTGTAAAACGTTCATCACTAAGCCGTATTCTTGTACAGAATGCAAAAGACCCGTGCATTTGTTTTGTTCTGACAGATTGATGAAACAAGATGTGCCCCTGGATGTTTTAGATGTTACATGCACTGCTTGTAAATTAAATACGAATAAGAACATTACTGATGTAAATGGCGGTCCTAGCAAGAAGAAGAAAATCGCATAATAGCAAGAAGAACAATTTTTTTAACGGACCTAGAAAAGGCTCTGCCATTTTGATCAGAAAATGAACGAAGCTGATTGTCAAATTGCCTCGATTGATTTAAGTCATTAGAATGGCATAAGCAGAAGTACCCTTATTACTTATATTATATCAGTTTAAATGTGTGGTTGGCATCTCTGTTACTATACGTATGTGACGAGTTGTGGATGAATAAGTATATCGTTTCGTATCTACAGATGCCTTCACGAGAGCTGATTTGAATGGATTGAACGAACTATTGAAACCTGTCAAAGAATTTTACTTTTTGATAGTTGACAGCATTTCGAATGCTGTATTTTTACAGCGTATTGCGACTTAAGGTTTAAATATATAAAAACAATTTTGTCGCAATCAGTATTTAAACAATCAATACTGAATAACTTCGTGATGAACGCATATATTTTTATGTACATCATTTCACTCATTCAATCCATTTACACGAGCTCTAATGACGTCATTTGGGCAGATTTTGGACATCAAACGTGAAACAAATAAACGCCCGTAAGTGAAATAAGCAAATAACAAATATGCGATATGTAAAATATGAAGAAAGCATATTTTTGTAAGTAATTATTCCATTATCGTACCGAAGAAATAGCAAATTTATTTTTTAACTAAGTACATTTAAAATTTAACTACCTTTATCACAGATCTATGATAGTATTCACATTGAAGCAGATGCACAACACGCAAAATAAGAATATGTACCTACAGAAGTAAATTTTAATATAACAATTGAAAAAAAAACAGTTGCATTGTGCAATTTGCTTTGATGCGAAAATTAGTATTAGAAAAACACTACCGTCTTGTCACCCTAAAATGTCCCGTTCTTAAAAAATATCATGCGGAGCGTAGCGTGTGCGCAAACGTCAGCTGCCACGCAACGAGTGCCTTCTCTTTCGCTCTCGTGTGATAAGCGCGTGCGCTGTTGCCGCTTCGTGCAGACTCTAACATGGCAACAAGCCAGCTCGCAACTAATATTCAACGAACTACACTACAAACTTAACTTCAACGATACGTAAAGGCGCTGCTGTCGCGTGAAGAAAGTGTTTTTGTATGAAGATATTTTAGTTCCGATTTCTACCACCGGTAAAATGTAATTTTGTTATCATGCTTAGTTGAGTGTGGCCAGTTATTTTGTTATCGCAAATTTTTTTAAGATTATTGATTGATGGTATTAACAATTCCAATTACGAAATATTGTCACTGTGATTTTAAAATCTTTTGATGGAAAATATTGTTACAATGTTATCTAGTTTTCATAGACAGTAAATTAGGTTTTTTCTGTAATAAAAAGTTTTCTATTTCTTACCGACCCCCGTTTTATTTCTGATTTAACATAAAAATAGACGAAACCCTTATTTTTTTTAAGTAAGGATGTCCATCTGCCTGTCTGTAATGTAAGTCAATTCTAGTAAAAATTTAATCTACTTACAGTTTTCCCAAGAAAATAACTCCGATCGGCTGTTACCGTCTGCGCCGAGAGGGACAGAACGATATCCGAGAGTAGCCG
>BHDV01072375.1:0-15359 GCA_005406045.1 Adoxophyes honmai | reverse complement strand
ACGTTTAGCCGTTTAGGCTGTGCGTTGATATGTCAGTCAGTCAGTCAGTCAGTCAGTCAGTTTCTCCTTTTATATATATAGATTGCAAATTTTACTGACTCACGCATACATAATGCTTTTGAATATTTAAAATAGAGTTGGACAAAAATCAACGTTGAAGTTGAAGTACTAGGTACATTATTTTGTGAGATAACTACCTATATACCTACTATAACTTTAACTACCTGTATGTCAGGATCGTAGTAAGTGAAACAAAGTGGTCTCTGCCTACCCCTATGGGTAAGAGGCGTGACGGTATGTATGTACCTATGTACAAAAATCGATACAAAAATTAATTTATCGCTGATAAATTTTAAATAGATACAAGATGGCCGCCACTACAAAATGCTGAAATAACGTCGGGTGGTTTTCAACCTTTCTGAGTTGGTTAGATTATAGGTAGGTACAGTTAAGTGTACTTACATAAAATCACAGTCAAAACACACGTGACACGTGTTCAACGTGTCTAATTGCTTACGTATGGGATCATCCCCCAATCTCAAAGCCCTAATGATAGAGTATCAATAATGTTACGCTTGACACAACATTAGGTATAATAACTGAGTTTGCTGTACAAACTTTGTATGGCAATTAAACTTGATTTCATAACTTACAAATTACAGCTAGGACACTCGAAGAAAAATGTATGAAATACGAGCTGAAACTTGACTATAAAATTGAAAAGTAATCTGGAGTTAAAGAATGCAAAAAGTGCAATGAACATAATATAATGGTGACGACAATGAAATGCGATGTTACGACTACGACATACTGTGTCGACGTATTTTTTTAAGTACTTAGTATTTAACTGAGTTCCTTACCATATTACTCACGTTTATGATACATTTTAGTTCTTCTTCCTAGTCGTACAATCTTGACAGAGTGGTCGTGGTCATGTTAAATTCGATGCTTGCGACACAGCAGCTCTTGCGACCCGTCGCCACGCGTTTCTGTTTCTGGTGGAGTGGGAACAATCGTTGATCGATTTCCCTGTGATGGACTTGATGAGATCTGTCCATCGTGTTGGGGAGCGGCCACGAGATCTTTTTCCCTCAACTTTTCAGTATGAGATTAAAATTACACATATACATACACATACATATTCTCACGCCTGCATTCCCAAGAGGGGTAGGCAGAGCACATGAATTCGAAAATCCAGTGCCACGTTTAGCGATTTCAAGGTTACCAGATGGTTAAACGTGATATTGTAGTGACAGGTTGCTAGCCCATCGCCCACAATGCACTAACCCTTTCCCAGAGTCGACTCTTACGACACCCACGGGAAGAAAGGGGGAAATTACACTTCTCTAGTTATTCGTGGATGTCGTAAAAGGTGACTAAGGAAACAGGTTTTGGTAACTTTTAGGCGACTAATTGTGCATAAAGTGGCTGCATAACGAAATTTTCAGTGTCATGGTTTCATCTTTGTATTTCTTGTGCTCTGTCTACGCCATGTGGGAATACAGGCGTAAATGTAAGTATGTTCGTAAATTTTCCAAACCCATTAGTATTTTCGTATCCCTTTCCTATCTTCTAGACGTCCAACTCTGCAGGTTTTAAAGAGTTTGTTTTCGAACTTTCCGTGGAAGGCGTGGAAAAGATCTGTGACCGGAATTTGTAACGAGTGGGTTGAACCACTTTAAAACTGCGATGGCCGATAATGTAGCTGTGCCATTTAACAAAAACACATACATTTTAACCTAAAATGATATTTAAAGTGGCTATGATAATGTGACTTCGTCATAGTTTTCCGTATGTAGCGTTTTATATGCTCGACCCACCTCATTTGGGAATACAGGCATGTATACAGTATGTTATGTAATACGAGTACGAATGAATCAGAAATTGGGTGAAATGGCCCATTATAAGGAGACAAAAATAAGAGAGAAAGAGCTATTAATTTCTCTTTTTGAGTTTGCAAACCATCTTGAATAAAAAAAATGAATCTTTTAAAGAATACACTCTGTTAAACCCTCTATGAACTTCAGTTCTATCAAGTGATAGCTTATGTACTAGGGTTTACAATACTTTTAGCTTTACAACTTTTAGATTTACAATTTTACCCGATTTTTTGTAACGCGATGTACAGTCAAGGAATTTGATACCTGTGCCACTTTGAACCTTTTCATAGTGAATTTAATAATGCTTTGATTAGTTGAAAGTATGGTATGTCACAGTGACATTTCTTGTGAAAAGGTACAAAGTGGCACAGTAATCAATTTCTGACTGTATATGTAATGGTCTAGCTGGTTTGATGTAAGCTGTAACTAAACGCCCTGGGGATGATATGTTGATTGGAATGTAATTTACCGCACAGATCTGTCGTCGAACTATATTCAAATATAATAGCAATGATATACATTATTTCAATAGGACTACAAGGACTAAATGCTATACAAACCAGCTAACTAAAAAATAACTCGCTTCGTTTGCTTTTCTTGTAAGAATTTATTCATGAACTTTCTTCTTTTAGTTTGTTTTTGCACTGTTATTATTTCTTTTTATATTGCTTTTATAGCGGCAAAAGAAATACATACATCTCGCCTGTGATCCTAACTGCGATAAGCAGAGCACACGAAACGCTACTTAGTCAAAACCATGAACTATTTCACGCTTCGTAGCAACTTTTACCGTGTGGTGTCGGGATAAAGTAACACCTCTCCATTTCCTCCATGGATGTCGTAAGAGGCGACTAAGGAAATAGGTCAAGGTATATCTGGCCAAGCTAGCAACCTGTCACTATTATACCTCCAAATCAAATCCAAAAATATGTTAGAAGTGGCCACTAAACGTAAAACAGACATGGTTTTGTGCATGTAGTATTTAGCGTTTCGTGTGCTCTGCGTCAGCGCGTTGCCTTGGCCCTTGGATCAGTGATACAGGCTTGTGCTTAAATATCCTGCCTCCACATTTAGTTTTAGTACACTATCATTGATTTTTTTTTTTGCAAAAAAAAATACCATTTTTTTTGTTATAATTTATTTTTATCATTGGTAACTTTTGTTTATAATTAATTAATTCATTTTGTAATTCTTTTTCTCTGTTTTGAAAAAATGACTTTCTGCCAAGTTTCTTGCGGCGCATTCTTCTTGGCAATGATGGTCTTTCCGAAGCGCTGGTAGACTCAAAAATGACGTGTAAAAGTACTCTTAGAGGCCTATTTGCATAAATAAGGATTTGAATTTTGAATTTTGAATTTTGAATTCTGCCTACCCCATTTGGAAAAAACGTGACGTACCATCGCGAACAGGGATTGTTGAGCCACTTACCTATGTTTGTAACTTGGTCGAGTAATACTAATCCAATAGCTGACATCTAGTTTATCACATCGGTCATTGATTACACGTCTAAATTGCGAACAGTGGCAAGTGGCTCAACAATCCCTGTTCGTGACTGTACTTATATGTAAGTTTATATGTAATGGAAAATAACGCCTTCTCTCAATTTAACCTAATTACAAGAACAGTCATTAGTTATATTTGTCAGTGTATCGAAAAGCAAATAGATTCGGAGTTTCTGTTAATTAACTATAGCTCCCGAGGGTCTCAATTATAAGGTAATGAAATAACCCTTCTGATGCTTTGCGAGAGCCGAGTAGAAATGCGAGGAAATTATAGTATTTTACTTGCTACTTTGCCTAGTGTCGCAACTTTGCTTAAGTCGAAAATGTAAATAGTGTATTTGTTTATGTAATTACGAGTGGGATATACTCCAATAGAGAGATCTCTCTCCAGGCAGATGTTACGCCCGGGGACCGAGGTCAACAGAGAATTGGAAGTTGTATTTATGCAACCGTTCGTCGAGACTTCGTTAGCGCGATGTAGGATCGTTTCGTTCGGCTATTCGACGAATGTGGCGGTGGGGCGCTACGCATGTATTACCGTGTACATACATACAGTCAAGGAAATTGATACCTGTGCCACTTTGAACCTTTTCATAGCGAGTTTCATATTGCTTTGATTAGTAGAAAGTATGATAATGTCACAGTGACATTTCTTGTGAAAACGTTCAAAGTGGCACAGTAATCAATTTCCTTGACTGTACAGTGTACATCACGCCTGTATTCCCAAATGGGGTAGGCAGAACACACGAAATGCTACGTAGACAAAACCATGACTATTTCACGTTTCGTGGCCACTTCTGCATATTTTTAGGTTGTAAGTTGGCGCGTATAATGAAGACAGGTTGCTAGCCTGTCGCCTATAATTTACTTTAAACCATCGTTTCTTAACCTCGGGTCGCGGGCCATATCGAGATGGTCGCAGGACCCGCGGGATTTTTTGAAAAACAAACCGCAATCACTGCATTTCATTGGTTTTAATGTCTGATTGGGTCGCGGGCATCTAATATTTTTGAATTTTGGGTCGCCAGGCAAAAAGGTTAAGAACCGCTGCCTTAAACTATTTAAGTCGCCTCTTACGACATTCACGAAAGAAAATAGAGAGGTGTTATTCTAAACCCGACACCACACCAATCATGGAGATGATGATGATATAAATTAATCTTCATATTTCTCTCCTTGATGAGACTTAGAAAATACATTTTCAATGTAAAAAATAACGTGAAAACCTACAGAATTAATATATAACACAGATTATCCTTATCGCTCTTACCCGAGATCCAGTAATATTAAGGTAAAGGTTCCTACGCCAAAAATAAAATACCTTTTTCATTCCTCAGATTCCAGATTCACTCCTTCGACTATAAAAACGAATTTTAACGGCGCATTTTCGCCGAAAATGTAGATACATAATAATATATTTTTATGACTCGTAAAACAGTGACTGTTTTCACCTCACCGGATTTTTAGATTCTGATTAGTAGAGGACGGTAAGAAAAAGGTTGGGGCCATTTTCTTTTTTAGAATGTTTTTTTAAAGGTCAATTGATTACCAAAATTATGAGCCTTCTTTTGCTTTAAAGGCGTTAACGTGCAACCGTTAGGCAGAGCACATGAATTCAAAAATTCAGTGCCACGTTTAGCAATTTCAGGGTAATCAGATGCTTAAACGTGATATTGCAGTGACAAGTTGCTAGCCCATCGCCCACAATACACTAACCCTTTCCCAGAGTCGACTCTTACGACACCCACGGGAAGAAAGGGGGAGGTGCTATTCTAACCCGGCACCACACGGGAATCTAACTTAAAAGCTAAAAATATGATGTGATTATGAGGACGAATCGTGGAATAGTCGTGGTTTTGACTATGTATCGTCTCGTGTGCTCTGCCTACCCCAATTAGGAAATACAAGCAAGATGTATGTTGTATTACTTTACATACATTCGTGCCCCGTGTGGTGCCGGGTTAGAATAGCACCTCCCCTTTTCTTCCCGTGGATGTCGTAAGAGTCGACTCTGGGAAAGGGTTAGTGTATTGTGGGCGATGGGCTAGCAACCTGTCACTGCAATATCACGTTTAACCATCTGGTTACCCTGAGTTTGCTAAACGTGGCACTGGATTTTTTAATTCATGTGCTCTGTCTACCCCTCATGGGAATACAGGCGTGAGAGTATGTATGATGTATGTATGTGTACATTTCGTGACAGATCTTAGAGTAAGCATGTGGATGATAGCTTTAACCGTCATAGACACTGATTGCCTATCCGTAGCTTTAGCTCAGACCTAAACACTAGACTTAGTTGCCTGCGAATTACGTCACTGTACGTCATAACTCCCAAGCCTGTCAATAAAATAAGATCTAGCATATCTAGAACCAAAAAGACCTAACTCACATTACTCTAGCTCCAATTTCACCCATAAAACCAATGCTTTCGATTTCTTTCTCATCGCCTCTTACGGCGTTTTAGTTCTTGACATGCCATTGTGAAATACCAAGACATTTGCCACTGGGTAAAATAAGGGGTGATACTGAGTTCAAGGCAGTAGTAAGGGAGGGTGAGTTGACCGACTGCTGATGTAAGTTTGTCAAGTGCAAGTCATTAGAATTTGGAAATATTGGAACGGCTAATAAAAACCAGACGTAGGCGTGACCTCATATTTCTCGTTTTGTTACAGTAAATGTATCAACAGTAAGCAAAGTTTTTTTTTTTTTAGGGCACTGTTAAATAATGGTTATTATTAAACAAAGAACGAAATATTACAAGTTACATTAAACATTACAATTATATACAATATACATTTAAAATAAAACTAAAGCACTACACTAAAAACACCACTTAAAGTTGAACTAAAACTAAACAATAAACTCTAAAATTGGGCCTTTGGGTAGGGTTTCCATCACGCAGGCAGCATTCCCGCGTTGAATGGCTATAGCAGAGCTAGCCTTTGAGCGAGGAAGCTGCCTGCGCGAGGGTCTCCAGTTGCTTCCCTCAAGCGCTTCCCCAGAGCAGTATGGAACCCACGAGCGCTCTTTCCCCACGGTCCGAGCGTCTCGACACCAAATGCGACGAATTCGTATTGGGTGCCCAGACACTCGTTTCTGACCTTTATCCGTTCCCGGGCGTCTGCTGCTGCGCCGGCTTTCTTGCATGTCGCAGCCAAGTACGACGAGGCAAGTGTGTCGGCGCAAAGTTGTTTTTTTCGCACAAAATTAACTCTGTAGAAGTTTATGTCATCATCATACAATCACGCCTGTGTACCAATTGGGGTAGGCAGAGCACATAAACCGTTACTTGCATAGATAAAACGATGACTACTGAAATTTCCATTCTCGTAACCACTTTTTGCACAATTTATACATACATACATACATATTCTCACGCCTGTACTCCCAAGAGGGGTAGGCAGAGCACATGAATTCAAAAATCCAGTGCCACGTTTAGCATTTTCAGGGTTATCAGATGGTTAAACGTGATATTGCAGTGACAGGTTGCTAGCCCATCGCCCACAATACACTAACCCTTTCCCAGAGTCGACTCTTACGGCACCCACGGGAAGAAAGGGGGAGGTGCTATTCTAACCCGGCACCTCACGGGCACAATTTATTGATCTAAAAATAAACCTATTATATGATAGGTTGCTACTGTTGCTAGCCTGTCGCTAAAAGCATACCTTAATCTATTTCCTTAGTAGCCTCTTACAGTATTCACGGGAAAATTGGGATATATTTTTCTAATCTAATATCACACAGAAGTTTAAGGACATTATCCATTGATGAATTACCTACTTAGACATGTTGATATGTTAAAAACAAAAATAAAATGAGATAGCTGAAAATTATAATTAAAACTTCTGCTAAGTATGATTTCATTTAAGTAATAAATCGATATCCAAGAAAACTGGTCTTTCTAAATCATCAATCCAAAATGAGACGACATTATTGTAATTTTTTTCATTTGTGTATCCGCGAGAACCAAAGACAATTACTCACCTAGAATTAGAGAACGGTTCCAACAGGACTATCCCCAAATTCAGACAT
The DNA here is from genome assembly GCA_005406045.1 of Adoxophyes honmai. NCBI lineage: Eukaryota > Metazoa > Arthropoda > Insecta > Lepidoptera > Tortricidae > Adoxophyes > Adoxophyes honmai. The sequence continues at coordinate 7,942 of BHDV01072375.1, read as the reverse complement.
CCAACCTTCTAGATACCATAAAGCTATACTTACTTGAACATAAATTGCAGGATATAACCATTGGGCCACCCATTGTCCCTCTTCATGACCCCTTCAAGCGTACTTTTGACCAGAAAATACTCGAGGAGAATTCACTTAGCTCGTCCTGCCTCTTGGTGCGTAAAAACCGACTTTACCATCGTAGCTGGAAAGCTTTTTCGACTGTAAAATATATTCCTATTGTTGTTAAGAGGAATTTAACAAGGTATATTGCAATAACTGTTTCGGGAATGGCGTATCGATAAAGCTATAGTAATTTGTTCGGATAAGGGCTTGCGTTAGCCATATTTGATGACTAAGCTTTAGTATTTTTACACCCTCTTCGGTGTGACCAGCGTTTATGGGTGTTAACAGGGAATTCATGTTGAAAATTTTACGGATAACTCACGTTTATTAAATCGAGTTTAGCTCGACATGCTTAGGGCTAATTCGTAGCCCTTCATCTAGTTGAAACATGTCGAGCTAACCTCGATTTAATAAAAGTTAAAAATCCGTAAAATTTTCAACATGAGTGAGTCTTACGGTAGTTTAATGTTCAATGTAACAGGGGATTTAGATAAATTTGTTACATCTTACACTTTGCTAATATTCAGTGTCCATTGACAGGATAAGATTGACAAAATATGATGATAAGGATTATTACTGTCAAACTTTTACAAAACACCGCTACTGTTGTGTCTTTCATTTAGAAAGAAAAGAAAAAAAGAAAGACATTCTGAAATTCAACACAAATAAAACATTTCTAAAAATGCATTAGCCTTAAATAAATAATTATAATTATAAGCTATCGTGTTTCTTGAGGTGCAGTCTGGTGAACAGACGGACGAACGAACAGCAAAGTCTTATTAATAATGTTCTATTTGCACCCTCTAAGAGTAAGAGTCGACTCTGGGAAAGGGTTCGTGTATTGTGGGCGATGGGCTAGCCACCTGTCACTGCAATATCACGTTTTAACCATCTGGTTACCCTGAAATTGCTAAACGTGGCACTGGGTTTTTGAATTCATGTGCTCTGCTCCCTCTTGGGAATGCAGGCGTGAGAATAATATGTATGTATGTATTTTCACCCTTTGAGTATGGATCCCAGAACAATGAGAAAACACGTTCATTTAAACCAACTGCTTGCGTTAACAGAATAATTCCACAGCAATGGAACAGCGAAACCAATTAATGGGTAAGCAAGTTGCATTCAAATACAGTTAGTGCTTTGTAAGGCAGCTGTTATGGCTGTAACTGCATACGCTAGAGCCAACCTAGACTTTTGTTAAGGCTTGTGTATGGCTGAATGCTTGTTGCTTCTGTGATTGTACAATATGTGGACAAAGGTTAGCGAAACCAATTATTTTTAATTATGAAACCATCACTTGTCAATTAAGACGATTAAAAATACACTTGTTTGTAAAAATATTCTAAGGCTCAATTCACACCAGAAGAGCAGCGCAGCGCGGCGTAGCGGAGCGCAGTTTCAGTGTCATGAGAATTTCAAGTTTATTTTCATTACAATAAGACTTATTATCGCATGAGAAACTCTGACGATGCGCGCAGATGCCCGCGGATCCGCGGGAATTCCAGCGCATTCCATAAACAAAGCCGTGCGACTGCGCGAGCTGTCGCGGGAATGCCCGAGGATGCTCGAGTAGTCGCGACGGCCGCTGTCAATACATATGTCAATATGTCAATAATTATGTAAATTCCAGCGACTTCCTACGCATTCCAGCGGCTTCTCGAGCAGTTGCAGGAATCCTCGCGCATTCTCCACGGAGCGGGTCGCTGCGCTACGCCGCGCTGCGCTGCTCTTCTGGTGTGAATTGAGCCTTAGACACCCGATTATTTTTTTATTAAACACTACATACAATCACAATCACGCATGTGTTCCGAAATGGGGCAGGCAGAGTACACGAAACGTGACATAGACAAAACCATGACTATTTCACGCTTCACTGCCACTTGCATACTTTTAGGTTTAAAAACAGATGAAAGAAGGAGAACAGTGACAGGTTGCTAGCCTGTCGCCTAAAGCACACCTAAAACCCTTAGTCGCCTTTTACGACATCCACAGAAGCAATTGAAAGGTGTTATTCTATTCCAACACCACACAGGCTACCTTTATTATTATTGTGTTTAAAATTAAATGGATAATCTTGTCATCATCATCATCATCAGCCTATATAGGTTCGTCCCACTGCACCTCTCATTATGAGAGGGCTTGGGCGATACTGGCGATAGTTCCCAGTTTGGATAATCTTGTAAATTCAACGAAATCCATATATTTCATTATGGTTATGTATTTTTATGAAATAAAATAACTTTCGATACAGTAAAAGAAGCCTATTGGTACAGAGCGACGAAGGCAGATTCGTTAAAAACATATTCCCAATTCCAACTGAGAGCTTTACAACATTTCGCCTCTAATGGCACCGAAATATCTTCGAATATGAAATACCGCGTATTATTAAATTTTTATGTCGTCCAAAATTGCATTTTTAACAATCGGGACACAGTTCTTTTAATAATTGAATTGGAGTCTCACGTTTTAACTGTCTGAAATAGTTTTAAAAGGAACGCTTACAGAAACATTTAATAATGTTCTATGCCGTCAAAACTTAATACACACACATAAAAGCATACATACACATACATACATACATATCGTCATGCTTTTGTCCCACAGGGGTAGCCAGAGACTACTTTGTTCCACTCGCTACGATCCTGACATACCTCTTTTGCTTCATCCACATTCATTAATCTCCCCATACACGCCCGTCGGTTTCGGGTACTCTTGACCTGACCTGTTTCTAAAACGTCCGCGATTTGGTCACAGAACGTCCGTCTAGGTCTTCCCCTCCCACTGCACCCATCCACATTCCCCATATAAATTTGTTTAGTCAATCTTCTTTCATCCATCCTCTCTACGTGACCAAACCAACTAAGCATACTTTTCTCTCTCTCATAAAAAAAATCACGTCTGTTTTTACAAATAGGGTAGGCAGAGCACACAACCATGACTTTTTCAGGTTTCGTAGCCACTTCTAGCTTAATTCTTAGGCTCAATTCACACCAGAAGAGCAGCGCAGCGCGGCGTAGCGGAGCGCAGTTTCAGTGTCATGAGAATTTCAACTTTATTCTCATTACGATAAGTCTTATTATCGCATGAGAAACTCTAACGATGCGCGCGGGTGCCCGCGGATCCGCGGGAATTCCAGCGCATTCCATAAACAAAGCCGTGCGACTGCGCGAGCTGTCGCGGGAATGCCCGAGGATGCTCGAGTAGTCGCGACGGCCGCTGTCAATACATATGTCAATATGTCAATAATTATGTAAATTCCAGCGACTTCCCACGCATTCCAGCGGCTTCTCGAGCAGTCAAGGAATCCTCGCGCATTCTCCACGGAGCGGGTCGCTGCGCTACGCCGCGCTGCGCTGCTCTTCTGGTGTGAATTGAGCCTTAGGTTTTAAGTTACAGTTACAGGTTGCTATCCTTTTGCTAAAATTAGCTAGTAGTTATCCACTAGTTTTAATGTAATTTTGGTTGTTTGGAGACGAATCCGCTAACCCATCACATCGTTGTGCTCTATTATTGGATCGCGCGTAGGTAATTCTAGTGCCTTTTTCCTCTATTGTTATTGGCTCTGTTCAGTTTATGTGGCAGTGATGGTTTACATTTTTATAAGTGACAAGCCACTAATGGCTTCCAGGACTGGGTGGTCATTAACATCTGTCTATTTTTTTTGTCTTTGGTTAAAATATACAGTCAGGGGTTCTGAATGTTTAGCAGGTTGACCGCCTTCATAATTTGTTCGCATTATAGGACAAACTTCACCATGAAGTTCAATATTGAGTATTTGTGTCATGCAACTGGCTGGAAATAGTAATAAGGCCAAGTTTCGAAGTATCTCAACCTGCTAAACATCCAATTTCCCTGACTGTACCTTAAACTTTTAAGGATATACAGCGTTATGAAAACAGAAAGACACAGGCACATACCCTAAAAAAACACACGCACACACACACACACACACACACAGATCACATATTCTCACGCCTGTATTCCCAAGAGAGGTAGGCAGAGCACATGAATTAAAAAATCCAGTGCCACGTTTAGCAAATTCAGGGTAACAAGAAGGTTCAACGTGATATTGTAGTGACAGGTTGCTAGCCCATCGCCCACAATAAATAAATAAATAAATAATAATAAATATCACTGGACAATATTTACACCAATCGCCTAGTCCAAAAGTAGGCAATTTAATGCCTGTGTTATGGGTACTAGACAACGGATAAACTTACTTATATATAGATAAACATCCAAGACTCGAAAGCAAACATTCGTATTCATCATACAAACATCTGCCCCGACCGGGGATCGAACCCGGGACCTTAAGCTTCACAGTCGGTTCTCTAACCGCTGGGCTATCCGGCCGTCAATACGCTAACCCTTTCCCAAAGTCGACTTTTACGACACCCACGGGAAGAAAGGGGGAAGTGCTATTCTAACCCGGCACCACACGGGGCAAAAAAACATTGCCCGTGTAGAAAAAATGATAATTCACTTTCCTCTAGCTAACACTGAACTAAAGACACATGTGAAACAAAATTCACGTGCTCTCGAGACGGAATAGTCAAAATGTTTTGAGCGCCGGAACTTTAAGGTAACTCGCGTAGATCCGTAGTTAACTCAAGTTTTCATGCATAAATTTCCAAGCAGTTCTGTAGCTTGGCAGACCCTTATCAAGTACTTACGTCAATAGTTACGGTTTGATTCGGAGCGTATTCGTTTGCTTGGTTAAATATGTGGGTACTGTATTCGAATAATACCTCACACGGGTAAATTTCAAGGATATTTTTTATGGATAGTGTAGGGTCTATTAGTTTAATAAACCGTACATGTATTAATGTTGGATGTATGTTGATGCTGTAACAATAATGTTAGATGAACGGATAGTTAATAAAAACAGCTAACCGCCAAGGTCGAGTACCTTTATTGCACTAAAAAATACATAAATTACACAACAGTTATTTATACTAATTAAATGATGTGACGCGCACCGCGGGTGCCATGTCAGCTTAATATTAATGTCGAGCGTGCTCGTACAGATAGTGAGTTTAGTTAGGAGCTAAGGCGGCTTTTTTTCCTTTTCATGGAAAGTGCGTGAAACTATTGAGATTAGTCGGCGTCAAAATTTAAATCAAGACTGGTTGGTCGGTACAACCGAGGGAAGACGGTGCAAAATTTTCGTATTGCAGCTGCAGGGGTTTTACAGAATGATATTGTTAATATTGTGTGCTCTATTAAAATAAAATAAATATATAGTTAAGAATAATAATTTTAAACAAAAAAAAACCGACTTCAAATTAGCAATATTTTGAAAGTATTCTGTTTACGGAATGTAAAATCTTGACTTCATCAACAAATTACCGAAAACGCCGTACATCTCCATATAAAAATTTGAAGAGTTTCCTCGATTTATCCAAGATTCCATCATCAGATCCTGGTTTCGTGCCAATGTTACCGCGTACCCTTTCGATTCCAAAAAAAATCGATTAACATACAAAAAAAAGGTCGAATTGAGAACCTCCTCCTTTTTTTGAAGTCGGTTAAAAAGGCCCACTACATCGGCATAATTTTTGCTAAAATGCTAAATTGCTGCCTTGTGGTGTCGGGTTTAGAATAACACCTCTCCATTATTGTGGATGTCGAAAGAGGCGACCAAGAAAATAAGTCAAGTTCGGCACCTGACAACTTAAAACCTAAAAGTATACTAGAAGTGGCCACGATAAGAAGAACTGGCGTTGCCGTCCTTCATTCGCAAGACGAACAAGTTCCGAAATCAAATTGTACTCCTGTTCGATCTGAACATGTCTCTTCATGTTCTCGTAATTTGTTGTCTTTCTTTATTTAATCTTGGATTCTTTCACTTTTTCTCTTTCTGTGAACACAATACACGTCTATCATTCCAGTAATAAGACAAGGAATGTGTACAAAAGTTACATTGAATATCCTAAACATTGGATTTAATATAACTGCTTCGACATATGTGACGTTGTGGCCATGAAATAGGCTGTAAAACAGTTTCTATTGAACTGCGTTTATTATTATTGATAGGAATAACGACACAGGTAATGAAAATAATGATCATTTAGATTGTTAGTATTACAAACAAGTAATAAGGAAATAAAAGAAAATGTTGTGAAAAATACCCCAAATTTTATAATCTGACAAGTTCAAATCAAAGACTAGGTAGGTACTCACTAGTTAGATGTTTTGAAAAATGAGTTGTATGACCACCCTTTTAATTTATAGATTTACTTCAATTGGAACAGATAGTGACAGTGTTAGTAATTTCGATGTCAGCCTGAAAAACAACGTATTTTTTGGGAACAAATAAGGATACAATGCATATTAATCCAGAAGTTTTTCTTTTTTCCATCTCTAAATTTGTACTAAAAGCGGCTGTGAAACGTAAATGTCATGATTTTTTCGTTTGCTTCGCCTACTCTATGTAGGGATATAATGTTTATGTATTATGTGTTTATGCTTTTTCAATTAGATAGATGTTTTATATAACGATATACCTACTTAAGACATAAAATTTACCAGCTTTTCGAAAGAAAATCGTAATTTTTTTAAACTGCCTGTTTTGCCACGGAGATTGAAAAATAATACTTTTCACTTATCAAAATCCGCTGTTCTCCTGACCCGACGTTCCACCCAGGAATTGCTAGCGTGTTTACATTATCACGATTCTCCCACTGGCGTTTATTGATAACGATCGAACGTTCCCTATGTTCGGAAGCTGATTCTGTTAGCGGTACACCTCTACCACGGTTATAAACTCCTAGTACCTATAAAGGCAGGTACAGGGAACACTCGCCGATGACTTATATTTGTGTAGAGAATATGTATGTGTGAATAATTAAACATCGACAAAGGTATAGAATCCATACTATACTCGTAGATCATCAAACTTCCGGAGTGGAAGCTTGTGACGTCACACCGTGGTAAAAATTGTAGCGTGTGGAGACTGATGTCACTCGAAACTTCAGAGCACTGTATCCTCGTCATTTCCTGTTTGTCGAATAAAGGAAAAAATACGTGTACAATATTTTTTGGTATTGTACCTGACGGACTAATTAGTTTTTTTTCAACTACCCAACTATAACAGTAGCCAGTGGTCACTTGGAAGTATTTGAATATATTTTTCTGTGTAGTCATTGAAATTGAAATTGTTCATTTTAATAATTTTACTAAAGGAAAAGTCGTTACAAAGCAGAAATACAACTAACCCATACACTCATTTGAGCATTATTTTAGCACAAAAAATATGTATTCTGTTATTTCTTCTAGGCCCCTGAGGTATTATTTCGTGTGCGTATGAAACCATAATGAGTAACAATCTGGGCATTCTGGGCAAAAATAATTAATCTGTTCCCACTAGCTCGTCTCTCGGGCTTTATCAAAATCAGAGGTAATTAATTATTATTGTACTCGTAATACTTCTACTACGACTACTACTACCTAGGTACCTACATACTTAAACGTCACGCCCCATTCCTTGCGGTTAGGCAGAGACAACAGAGCACCATTCTCTCCTATTCTGGCATTTTTCTCTCGCTTCAATTACATTCATCAATCTCATCATACGTGCTCAATTAGTGTTGAAAGGTTGCCAGTTGAAATATGGAACACATACAGACATGTATACAAACATCAGGCCTTTATTCCCAAATAGGGTAGGTAGATGACACAAAACGCTACATAGACAAAAACATGTTCACGTTTCGTGGTTTCTTGCACACCTACTTTTTAGGGTTCCGTAGCCAAATGGCAAAAAACGGAACCCTTATAGATTCGTCATGTCTGTCTGTCTGTCTGTCTGTACGTCCGTCCGTCCGTCCGTATGTCA
>BHDV01072332.1:138687-177857 GCA_005406045.1 Adoxophyes honmai | reverse complement strand
TGTTATTTAATCTTTAATGACATGGTAATAGGGTTGGTACATTGACGAGAAATTCTAATTGATTAATTAATTAATTTTAATTGATTTTGGCGATAACTCAAACTGCGATACTACGGTTCTCAAATATTATAAATCGACTCCTTATAATGGGCCATTTAACCCCCTTTCAGCTTTACCCGTAGTTTTGTAACACCTTGTATACATTTTTTTGAAGAATTGTTTGTTACCTATGAAGTCTTGTCTTAAATTTTGTTTTTTTAGGTACTATGAAACTATGTGATTTTGGGTCTGCCACAACAGATGTTTATTCACCAAATCCATCTTGGAGCGCCAATCAAAGAAATATGTTGGAGGAAAATGTGAGTATGGCATTTATTTTTTCAAAATGTATTTCTTGATTTGTATAATTTTCTTTTCCCCTTTTCTAAATTAAGTCCCCTGTATATTTTTTAGCTAGTATTGTCGCCACTTACGTGTTGCGATCCCACAGACTTATATAAAAATAGATGACTCAAGTGTGTGTACTTCGCGTGCTAAAAGGGAGCCAAAAGGGAGAGCAATGCTCTTCCTTTGACGCGATTTCATTTAGTTTTGTACCACTTAGATTAGGTTTAACTGTCTGGAGACAAGATAACTTGAATAAGGCAGGGTCACCTATGAATCGGTTTTTCGCTCGGACTGTCAATTTCCATCACTAAAGAGCTCATGTGACGTTACAGTAGGCAGAAAAAAGTGGCACAATTTGGCTTTCATACAAATGCAGGAACTCGCGGTATCTATTTCGATATAAATCTTTGGGCAATCCTAAAGTAATAATTGATATGAAAGACACATACATATAGGTACTAAGAGATCTCAAGATCATGAATACCTTTAAAAAAGTTATTTTACTTGAACATCTAAAAATGTGATATTGGGCGTTGTCCTGCCGAAAGAGGAATAAGAATCGCCCCTTTTCTATAATCGCTTTTCTGAATCTGCGAAATGTATGACCCCGTAATAATAGGTCCTTTTAAAAGGTATTCTAAAGTCGATCTATTTCATTCTTCGTAGGCACAATGTGGCTGTTCTGTATTATAAATATTAGTTAATATTCATATTGTTAATGTGCCTATGCACGTTGTGCACAGTAAGCTTTTTGGTGTTGCGTAGCGAGTTCCCACATAACATCGCCCAAAACTGTTTTTACACTATCGTGGATACTGTAAGGAAACACTACGGTCGTTCCGTTATCTCGTTCGTTTTTTAGGGACCCACATTAATTAGGTATGTACCTAACACTGTTCATATAAAAGTAATTTTTCCTTTTTACTAATTACTTGCATCCTGTTGTATTAAAGCCAGGGTCAGATGAGATGTTTCATAAGCATGCCATTCACATGTTTATAGAACATTACTCTTCTATGACTACGAAACATGTTTTACGCATGCGTTAATGATGTGTGATAGGGTTTTAGATTTTCATTTTATGATCAATGCCTCCAATTGGTTAATTTTTTTATTCTGATTTTTACCAAAGCTTCGAACACTCCAGGTGGACATGTCACCCTCATTGGAGCTTACACAGTTACCTACTCAAAGGGCCTCCAATTTATTTTGAGACCTTGAGCTTTTTTGTAAGTTTTTGAGAAATTGATACCTTAGGCTTGCTTTTCAAAGATCTGATGTTAATGGTGAATCCTATTCACGTCGTAGAGTGAGTAATCGTTTATTTTGAATCCAAAATAGGGATCGAGTCGACTGTTAATTAGATTATGGAAAAATATGAGACATGAATGTGTTTTTTGGTTTATCAAACATTCGGAGTGGGGGCTTGTGACGTCATGCCTTGGTAAGAACTGTACCACGTATTCCTGAACCCGTATTCTCGTATTTTTTTGTTTGTCAAATAAAATAAAAAACACGTATTTTCTGTCGTAATCTATCCGGCTATCTAAATAGTTTTCCTTAGTCAGGCATCTACCCAATTCGTTGGCCAGTGCATAGCAAAGGCGCTAACAGCGATATTGTTAACCGTGGGCAGCGCAACCGACTTAACAGGGCTCTAACGACAGTTGTTAGCTCGCTAATTGGCTGTGTTTGTCATAACCCTTAAATAGTTTGCTTTCAAGCAGCCTTGTTTAATTTTCTACTTGTTAGGTGCTCTTCTTTATCAGTGTACCTACTAGCCAGAATGAAACAGTGGCGGTTGAAATTTTTAAAATTTAAACGTAGAATTTACGTGGATATATCACGTCTATATTCCCAAACGGGGTAGGCAGAACACACAAAATACAAAATAGACAAATCGATTACTTCACGTCTCGTAGCTATAAGTGTAATTTTAGCTTTAAACATAGATGGAAGAGGTATAATAGAGGTCTAGCCTGTCGCCTAAGGCCGGCCACATACATTCGGAATTTTTCCGTTCGGAATCCCGAATCGGACTGTCCGAACGCAGTCAATCCATACAAAATCAATGGACCGCCACACACATTCGGAAAAATTCCGTTCGGAATTCCGGAACGAATGTGTGTGGCGGTCCATAGATTCTGTATGGATTGACTGCGTTCGATTTTCCGATTCGGGATTCCGAACGGAAAAATTCCGAATGTATGTGGCCGGCCTAAAGCATACCTTAACCTATTTCCTTGGTCACCTCCACGACAACCGCGAAAAAAATGGAGTGGTGTTGTTTTAAACCCGACAACATATGTAGTAGCCTAAATACGTCCCATTGCTGGGCACAGGGCGCCTTTCAGTATGAGAGGGCTTGAGCTATAGTTCTCACGCGGGCCCTGTGCGGACTGGGAACTTCACAGACAACAATGAATTACTTCATCGCTGTGTGCAGGTTTCCTTACGATATTTTCCCTCACCGAATAGCTCGTTGTAAATATCAAATTCGATATCGCACATAAATTCTGAAAAATTCAGAGGTGCGAGCCTGGGATTCGAACCCGCGACCCTCAGCGTGAGAGGCCACAGGTCAAACCGCTGAGTTACCACAGCTCATACCTACTATGTACACGAAAACGAAAATATATTAATATTATTTTATTAAAATCAAAACAAGTGAATGTTGGTTTCTTAGAACTATACACATATTATTTTATCGTAGTAGGTATTAGATATTGTTTGACACGTAATATTTATACGTGGATAATTGATATCATCATGTTATCGATATGGACGACCGCAATCTAGAAAGAACCTATTCTCTGCTTACTAACTATACATACTAAATCGCAGTATTTAATAGTTAATTATTGAGTAATCGTAGTTTGTGGTTCGGCCAAATTTATGAATGGAAGTAATTAATCCTAAATTTGATCGTTTGTAATGTTGTTGCTTTGAGAATTGTTTTTACTTTACCTGTTGTGTTGTGTTGCCCATGAGTTTGCGTGGCATTTGCGAACCGCTATGGCACTAGAACTGCATATTTTCGGGACGAAAATATCACTCTTCGATACTTAATTATCTACTACGAATTTTATCTAAATCGGCTCAGAGATCTAACCATGAAAAGGTAGCAAACGCAGTTACTTTAGCGGTTATACCTAATATTAGTAGGGAAGTAGGTATTTTCACTACCAATGACGTCTGCCAACGTCACAAGTCACAACAGATGGGGATACAGTTACGTCAAACAAGACAAAAGCGTATTATTATGTAAATTTACAGTATTTGTTGTTTTCAGTTGGCTCAGTTCACAACCCCTATGTACAGAGCGCCAGAAATGTTAGACACGTGGGATAACCGAAAAATAGACCATGCCGTGGACGTGTGGGCGCTGGGTTGCATACTGTACACCCTCTGCTACATGCAGCACCCGTTCGAGGACTCGGCCAAACTGGCCATATTGAACGGAAACTACAACCTCAATCCGAACGATCAACGCTACAAATGCTTACATGACATTATAAGTAAGTTAGCTTTTATATTATGGACGTCTATCACGCGGGCTCTTTTGTTGATTATTGTTGAGTGCGTTCTTGTTCTTTCCTTAGTAATTGAATCTGTCAAGGACACTGAGCGAGTGCTGATAAGACAGCGTCCTTGCTGCCCTCTGTTGTTACAATTGTAACCAGCACTCGGACATTTCATCACACCGACAAAATTCAACTGTTAGTCATTCACGCGAGTTAATTAATTTCGAAATTAAACGTCGCACATTAATTAGTTTTCTTATTGTACAAATGCTGTTGTAAAATTAACATGATGGTGAGAGTGATTTATTTTTACTTTGAAATTACAACTCAAATTAACGATGATATTAATAATTGTATATTTTGTCGTCGACTGTGTATCTTACTTTCGTCTTAGCGGGCGATGAAATTTATGTTTAGAACGGCAAATACTTATTTATTACTCGTCTATCATTATACGCGGCTCTGGTACGAGGGCTGATTGAAAAGTTCGCGGCCTGAGCAATAAAAAAAAAAGTTTTTAATTTTTTTATGCTGCCATTTTGAACTGTCATTATTCAGATGTCATCCCGCGAAAGTTCAAGTATAAGACAATATTTAAAATATTTTTTACGTTTGATTTAAAAATACGGGTTAACAGATTTTTCATAATGGACAATTTGGAGCATCGTGCTGTAATTAAATATATTTATAAAAAAGGATTGACTTCGAAAGACATTTTTGAAGATATGCAGTATACATTGTAGCAATCCTGTCCATCATATACGATGGTAAAAAAGTGGGCAGCTGAATTTAAGCGGGGTCGAGTCAGCATCGCAGATGACCATGGCCCCGGGAGACCAACCACTGCGACCAATCCACATAATGTGGCAATTATATGTGAGATTCTAATGAAAGATCCACGATTAAAAGTAAGAGAAATAGCTGACATCGTAGGTATCTCCTGTGAAAGAATCCAAACCATTATAGCCAACGAATTAGGCCTTTCGAGGTTATCGACGAGATAGGTTCCAAAGCACTTTTCAGTGGAACAAAAAATCACTCGTCTAACAATTTCACGCGACTGTTTCGACCTGTATGAAGCTGACCCCAGGACTTTTTGGAAAGGTATGTTACTATGGATGAGACATGGGTCCACCACTAAACGCTCGAGATTAAGCAGCAATCAAAACAGTGGGTTTGTGCTGGATCTCCGCCTCCAAAGAAGACAAAGGCCATTTTGTCGGCGAATAAAGTCATGGCATCAGTCTTCTGGGATGCAAAGGGTATAAGTATAAGAGTAATAAGGGAGGGATAATGGTTGACTATCTCCGGAAAGGTATCAATGTAAACTCGGACTACTATTGCGATCTTTTACGCCGATTACGAGAGGAACTGAAAGTAAAAAGACCTGGATCATTGACAAAAAAAGTTCTCTTTCACCAGGACAATGCTCGTGTGCATACGTCAGTAAAATCGATGGCAGAAATTCACAACTGTGGGTTTGAATTATGGCCCCACCCACTTTATTCACCTGATTTGACACCATCGGACTTCCATCTGTTTCCAAATTTAAAAAAAACACATGGGCGGTAAAACAAATTTAACCGGCCACTAGGTCCAAGCTGAAGTGGACGCCTATTTTGAAGGCCTGGAGGAAAGTGTCCTCAAAAGTGGCGTAATGTCATTGGAATCCAGATGGAACAAGACCAAAGATCTCGACGGGGACTACGTAAAGAAATAAAAATGATAAATAAAATCTTTGGATTAGATTTCATACCTAGGCCGCGAACTTTCCAATCACCCCTCGTATTAGCCAAGTTTAATCGATTAGAATAAATAATGCATAAGATAAAACCCCCTGGCATTTAAAAATAATAATAATAATAATCATTTATTTCGGACATGTCCATATCAGGTTAGTAACAAAAAACTTATTATCCTATGTTAGTAACAATGGTACTTAAATCTACCTAATCTAGCCTAAATGACACGTGCAAGTCATTCCAGACTCGCCAGAAAGCTCCGTCAGCTCTGTCCGCCACTGAAAATCACGAGTAAAATAGGGATGTCGACTGGGTTAAAAATATATTATTCTAATTAGTCCGTTAGTTAGATTATGGAAAAAAGTAAGACACATGGTTTTCCGGGTAAAAGCGATGCGCGAATTTACTCTGTTTCTAAAATCGTGCCATCTAACTTCCCGGGGACTATACGTAGATCATCAAACTTCCAGAGTGGGAGATTGTCACGTCACGCTTCGTAGTGACGTCACTCGAAACCTAAGCGTTGTATTATCGTATTTTTTTGTTTATCCCAAATATTAAAAAACATGGGCTTAGTATTGACAATCTCTGACGCACTAAATAGTTTTGTGTGACGAGAAAAGTACCCATTTTGTTTCTTATATTTTTACTTTATCCTCCTAAGGCTCAACGGAATCATTTTAAAACAAAAAGTCAAAGTGAAACTTTTCGATTGACGCTACGTTTAATTTTGTACAGTCAAAACGTGACGTGGGCCTTAGGAGGTTAGAGTGTGTGTTGAAGCGAGGCTGACACGCGCGTTGTCCGCAGACGGCTGCCTGTGCGTGAGCCCCGAGGCGCGGCTGACGGTGAGCGCCGTGCTGGAGCGGCTGGCGGCCGTGGCGGAGTCCAACAATATCAATCTCAAGCAACCACTCAAATTTGAGCGTAAAAAAGTTGAACAATCTGTGGCCACTAGCTCGCCAGGTAATAAGAAGTCAAGTAAATATTACACTACCATTTCCTAAGCGACCCGCGGCCCCCGATGCGAGCTGACGTCACTTATTGCGACCGCGGCTTAGTTCGACACACGTTATGATTCATTATTATGTTCTGTTGCATTCGACATTAGACAGTCCCGAGCTAAATATGGTCAAGTATTTTTTGACTTTTTACACTCAAATTTTTATGTTTTTGTTCCATATTTATTTTGAGTTGATTTTCGTAGAGGTTATTTTATTGAATTGATAACAATGTGAGATAACGTTACATTCCATTGTTGAATATCGCCAAAAATTGCGCATCACCAAAGGTAAGGTTGACAGAAATGTTTTTGAAGGAATTAAGGTAGTATAGCATTTATTTGACTTTTATAATTTATTTAGAATATATTTATGATCAATTTAGTCAGTTGAGTAACGTTCGTTTATCTTGCTTCGTTTCATTTTGAAGCGCAGTGACAGCGTTCCATCGTAGCTAGTGTCGCGCGAGGCCGCGCCGGCCGGGTGCTGCATCCACATGAACAGTCGATAAGACAAGCTTTAATATTTAAGTCTGACGATTACACGAAATTGGAAATTATTCAATAATATTTCAAGACATTTCCATTAAGATTAGGAGTAGATGCGATTAATCGATTTGTAGCTTTCTAAAAAGTTATAAGGGATACCAAATAATCATTATACAAAAGTCAGTGTGCGTTTAAAAAATGCATGCCTAAATTTATCTTTAATAAAGTTTAGAATACTTCGCTAGCTAGATTAATACTGTTCTAGGGTTTAATAAATTTTTTTACATGTACATTCCTGAAACTTATAAATAATATTCCTTAACGGGGCTTAAAAACAACCTGCTCAGATAGTTATAACCCCGAGTTTTGTAATATACCGACTTTATTTCGACAATACTTACCCAAAATATTTAAAACCTATTTATGTTTCATTTCTTGCTCTTGTAGTTAATTTAAGATTTCCTGCGCTCAGTGATACATTATGTATTTATAGCTTATTAACGCATTTGAGAGTTTGACTAACAAGGAGGAGGTAACATGTTTGTGACGGGCACTAACAGGGCGGGCTGCTTGGGGTTCCGTGCGCCGGGTGTACGGACCTCGACCTGACCGTAATCAAGGGCATTACACTCTTGACTCGATGGTACTATGTATGCATATATAACTTTTCTCGGACAATATATTGAAATTGAAATGTTAAACTGAGGTACAACTATAGAATAGTGTAGATTTATATAGCATCTAAAAGAGAAAATGTTTAATGTACATTGTCGTACCTATTTAGAAAACTATCACAGTCTATAAAAATATTTTTGTTAACACGATGTCGTTTATTGTAGATTTGTCACAAACATAATTTTCTGTGCATATTATGATTTAGTCGTGCGACTATGTCAGCTTAACTAAAGAAATAAATGAGTATATTCTTCTCATTCATGGTTTGTTTTTATTTCTTGGAAAAACAAGGGATTTACTTGAGGTATTTCCGGTCGTCGAATTTGCTTTGCCTTTACATTTTAACTCCATAAAAATAATATAAACACGATAAGCTATGCGGATATTAAAAGGAAAAAATATTCCTTAATTTTTTGCAAATTGTTTTATCGGTATACTAATGAAGTCACGCATGGTTTATGTTGTTGGTGATTCTTTTGTTTGACACCAAGTTTTTTTTTCAAAGTTCACCTGTTTGTGCTAACAATCACGAGAAAGAAAAAGTATTGATACTAACACTCGTCTGTCGTACTGATAACAAGGATCAGATTTGGCCTTCAGCTGATTGCTTCTACACGCTTTTGCCATCAGTACCTAAAGCTTTGTTGCTTTTACGCTTGCTCGTAGTTTAGCACAAACCTTAAAATCGCACCGATCATTTTGCTACCCATTATTAGTCAATTGCACTGGATCTAAATAACCACCGAGCACAAATAATTCAAAGAGCTTTACACGATTTATATTATATATAGGTATAGATTTTTATTTATCAGTTGAATTAGTAAAAAATAGGAAATAAGCTACATGTACTGCGCGTCTATTTATTCAAACGGACGTGTCTCGTCAAATCTCAAGACAAGACTGAAAAGTGAACACCCACCAGAGGGCATTTCGCCTTTATAGACTCCCGTTATCACATTAGATCGCGGTATTTATAGATAAAATGGACAAATGCGACTGAATTACAGAATGCTACTACCTACCTAATCTATACACGTTATTGAATTAGGCATGTAATCTATGTCAGAACATAAATGAGATTAAAGTTTTAACGTACGTTGAAACGATTAGTGTGCATGCGACCTTGTTATGATGAATGAAACCAATGCTTATTACCGTTTCTTTGATTGAACATATCCATTGCATGTATGTGTCCGCTGAGTAGTGCTATTCAGTCCTACGCCTGAATTTGAACTTTATTTTTAACATTTAAGTAACGAAATATTGCTGTAAAGGTGATCGATTCGATGATGCACTCTTGGCACGAAGCGGCCACGAATAGTTCTCGCGATACATCGTTGACCTTTGCTAATGAATTGAACTGGTGCAAACGAAGGCGTGGGACCCGACATATTTCCATCTATGTCACCGTTGAATTGCTATACATATCACGTTTTCTTTTTCATTTTAGGTGTATTCAACTTTTTCGGCTGCCCAATTGTTTTCTCGTTTAAATGACCCGTGGCGCTAGCATGTACTCTTGCGCCGGACACCACTCACACCCCTTGACCGCTTGTGCTAGAACCATTGGACATGCTCGCAATGATGAGTATTTGTTTTTACTTATTAGCAATAATGACGCTCTGTAGGGCGGGTACGGATTCACTGAATTTTATAAAGTCGTGACGGAATTTAAGCATTTACTTTTTTTGAGAACTTGCTTAATGTGATGGCCAAGTCCGCCCTGCAGTGCTTTTTGTGATCTTGTATTCTCTAATGTTGTTTGTATGCGACTTTGTTAAACACCGGAGGCTCCTCTTTTTTAGAAAATATATGATCTCTACTTACGTGATCATAAAAATATGCCGTTGGTCAGGTAAACTATTAATAACAGTTTTGGGAGAATATTATAATATGTAGTGTATACAAACTACTTTAAAATTAAATCAAATATGCTCCACGTGTGAAGAGAAAAGCATAAGCTCAACCAGGAGTACGAACCGGTGAATAAAGCATGTCGTTCGTAGACACAGACATTATAATCTACTGAATTTATATAACCCGAAAGCTAGTATAGATCGATGTGTATGTAGATGTTTTATACTATGTCGCGTTAAAACTGGATGCATTTTAAATAACTTTGCTATAATACAATTTGGCTAACGTTGTTTTGACATATAAATTATTTGTAGCAAATTTCGGTATGAAAAGTAGATAGCAGCCGATTTTCAGACCTGCCAAATAAGCGTAATAAAATTTCATAAAAATCGGTCAAGCCGTTTCGAAGGAATACGGTATTTAGCTAACATTGTGATACGAGAATTTCATGTATAAGATATTGTTAGAATAACTGATAGGCCACTTAAGATGCTTGTTGCGGACAGAACATGTGAATATAATTTTCTCTAAGTAAAGAGTTATTTTGACTGATACCGACATGGACCACAGTGTCCACTTCATAGAAAAAAAGAAAGAAAAAAAAAACTGATTTTGCGAACCGGACAGTGAAGTTAAGAGGTCTTGAGTTCGATTCCCTGACGAAGCAGAGATCGTTATTATTCATACGAATGTTTTATCTCTAATGTTAATTAGGTACCCACACAAGCCTTTTGTATTAAGTTTATTGTTGTAACTATACAACTATAAAATTAATACAAAAACACAATTTCCCGATACTTTGGCTAGTTTAGGTCTAGGTCAATTACGGCTTTTATTAAATTTATTATTGTTTGTATAAAGGAACTGTACGATTTCATTCCTGTAACTCGATTATATTGTCTGTTTCTATTAAAATGTGCTTTGCTTACTGGGGTTTTCCGTCTGTATTTTGAATAAACTGATGTAGTTGTAAATAAATGTAAGTAAAGAAATCTCACCTATTTTTTATCTAAATGCAGCATGCAGCTAACTTGACAATAATTGAATGAGTCACCCTACATTATGATATGACTAATGTACCATTATTGGTAAACTTTTGGACGGTGAAATCAAAACCGTTGTCGTGGATAAAGCAATTTGCAAGATATTATATCTTCAAGAATCAAAAGAATTAAACTAAAGATCTGTCACCACAGTGTCTTTTCAGTACCATATTTTTATAAGTTCTGATATTTATTTATACACCTTTTAATATCCACTATACGTCTTTGGCATGGCAGTAACGAACAGTGCTTTGTAATAATTATTAAAAGTAAAACTATGACATTCCTGTCACATTCCAAAAATGTAAATATTTTATGTTACGATTGTTACGTGTTCGACAATAGTTAACTGATATGAGGCGATATAGTAAACTGCTGCTAGTTACTGTTTAAGCAGATTGTATTAAATGTCACATAAAGCTCCAAATGCACTGATAGCGGAAGCGGGCCCGCTGCAATATTCGAAATTATACGAGAGAGAGCGCACAAAGCACCGGCCAGGAATAAAAGCGTTTAACGAAACGCTTTATGAACGCCACCACGTCAGTGCGTTTGGAGTGATACGAGTGTATTTTCTTCTTTTTATAAATAAATGGGGCGTCTTTTAAAATAGTTGTACTGGTTCAGGTACAAAAAAAAAACAATCAAAGTACGGCTAGTCTGTACTCTTAGTATTATTTAGTTACCATATCAGTGTATTATTATAGGTTAAAGCTTGTTATAAACGAATTTTGTTTACTGTTAATTTATTAGACTAATCAAGCACTCCGTTTTAAAACTGGTTAAGCTGCTATAGAAGTGAAAAGTTGACTTCGGAAACTTCCGTTTAATTTGTAGAACTATGATGGTTGATTGCTGTCCATCTTGCATTTATTCATATTTATGGAATGGCATGTGTCCTTCCTTGCCCGACAACTACGGTCGAAGCTTGTGCATTGTAAAACTTTCTCATAGTCTATATCACATGCAGAGCAATAACAGTCTTTGATATTGCATTGCCATTCATTGTGAAAAAGTCCCACGGTAAATGTCGATTCACAAGGTTTGATTGTATCTTAACTACTAGTTTAGGGTCTGCTATAATAGCCAGCATACCTACTAAATGCCCATAACCTACAAATATAAAATATTCCAGCTTAGGTCAAGTATTAGTATGTCAGGGATCCATGGAGGAGCGGTGTTCGAGTTTCCAGCCTTCAGCTTACTTTTCCTGTTTTCGCTGACTGCAGCGGAGCATCAAGAGTTACCAAAGCTTTCTTGGTCCACTTACAGTTCGTTTGTTTGGGTAGTTAACATAATGTAAACACTATACCACTTATTTAAAAAAAACAGGCAATTAAGATAGACCTAAGATAAAGTACCTGTTTCACATAGTTTGTTTACATTTAATTATTCACCTAAACAAACATGCTACCAAGCAATTGATCAATACCAATTAGAATGAAAAATCGGCTCGTACTTCGTGTATCACTTTAGTGTCGCTAGAAGTAAAATTGAAGTGAAACGTGTCATGCGACAAATAGCTTTTGTACAACACATTGTTTATTCTATGAGAACGACATACAGTGTGATAATGAAATCCGTAACGAAATTAATTCCTTATACTCAGAATCACTAACTAACACAATAGTACCTACGAGGGTCAAACTGAAAGTTTCGGGAATAGAAAAAAATATCCAGTTAAAATGATCAAAAGTAATTTTATTGCTTTTGAAAGTATTCTCCCTTATATTAAATGTACTTTTACATACGTTCAAACCAGTTTTTGAAGCACTCATTGAACGCTGAAGGTGGGGTCGACAAAATGGCCGTTTTGTACGCCTCCACGGCATCTTCTGGCGCCTGAAACTGCTTACCACGTAACTTATCTTTGATTTTGGGGAATGTGAAAGAGT
This sequence comes from Adoxophyes honmai, assembly GCA_005406045.1. Lineage (NCBI taxonomy): Eukaryota > Metazoa > Arthropoda > Insecta > Lepidoptera > Tortricidae > Adoxophyes > Adoxophyes honmai. The sequence goes on along the minus strand of BHDV01072332.1, from coordinate 165,245 downwards.
CATTGGGGCTTAAGTCAGGGCTGTATGGAGGATGGTTCAGTAATTCGAATTTTTCACCGTCTAGATAGTCCTTTGTTAACCGAGCCGTATGGGAGCTGACATTGTCATGGTGAAGGATGATGCGACGATTGAGGTTTTTTTTTCTCAGTTCACCAAACACACTCGGCAAACAAATGGTTGCATACCAATCGGCATTGACTGTTCTACGGTCATCAAGAGGAATTGTAGCCACGTGACCCGATTTGGAGACAAAACTAGCCACCATCTTTTTGGCCGTGCTGCGAGAGCAAACCACTTTTGTCGGCTTAATCTCGCCTTCATAGGCCCATACTCGAAATTGGTTTTTAGTTTCAGCCTCATAGGCGTATATCCATGACTCATTATCCAATACAATACTAAAAACTGCATTTGAGCTTCCTCTGTTGATTTTATTTAAAGTTTCGGGGCACTAATCGACACAAGTCGTTTTCGGTTCGTCGAACAACTGATGAGGTATCCACCGGGAAAACAATTTTTGCACGCCTAACTCTTGCTGTAGAATAATTTGTATTTGACTCATTCCAATGCCCAGAGACTCCTGAATTTCCCGATATGTCACATGTCGGTCTTCCGTAATCAGTTGACGCACAACATTGATGTTTTCTTGGGTGACTGCCGATTTTGGTCGACCTTGACGCACATTGTCCATGAGGGAAACACGGCCACGTTGAAATTCCGAAAACCACCTGTATATTGTGGTCATCGAAGGGACTTCATTATTAAAAGCAGCAATCATCCGGTCTCCACATTATTTTTGTGTTAATCCACTTTTAAAGTCGTAGTAAATCATAGCTCTTAAATTTTCACGTGACAATTCCATGTTGGGCACGACTCATCAAGTTCAAAAAACAATTGAAACCGAACCATTGTTTTTTTTTTCTAAGTGGCCAGTGTTTTATGATAAGGAAACTTTGACGATTGTAAAAAGGTATAATACGTGATAAAAAATGTTATTTAAATATTAGTTTCCCGAAACTTTCAGTGCAGCCCTCGTACAATAAAATAAAAAACTTTTTTTTTTCATAGGGAAATTCCAAAAAAAATTCAAAAGACAATGAGAAACTACTCAAACTATATTCTTAATCTATACATATTTTTATTTATTAACAAACATGTATCTATGATATCGTTACGGATTTCATTATCATCCTGTATTCATGTATCATTATGTATTGATTTTATCATTGACGTTCCACCCGTGCTAACGTCTGCTTGAACTAGTCTGCTTTATTATTTCCTCGTCTAACGAGAAGGGTTGGAAAGGACATATGCCATCTAACCACAAAAGTTGCCTCTGATATTATTAAAAAAAACAAATTAAAAAGTAAACTTTTCATAAATAAAAGTGATTTTTTGCACCAGCACATAATTGTTAGTAAAAGTGGCTGCGAAACGTGAAATAGTCATAGTTTTGTCTATGTAACATTTCGTGTGTTCTGCCTACCACATTTGATGTTATCTATGTACTATTGTTTTATATTTACCTGCTGGTGCTTTTTATGTAAGTTTTTTCTACTGATATCAATTTTTTTGTTACATTTATTTATACATTTAAATCCAATCTTTTGGTTTGTACATTATACTGAATTATTTATTATACTGAAAGTATCTGAATTCAATGTTACATGAGTAGGACTAAGTGTCGTGTCGGTATAGGTTCAGTATTTTAAATAGGATTGGTTTGCTTGGCAGTGTTTACTTAAGGAAAATTGTTTTGTTAAAAGTGTTTTTGTTTGGCTATCGGTTACATATTTTGATTATGTTAATATATTAAGTGGTAATATGATTTTGGGTGATATATTCAATTTTTTAAATTTGGTTTTCGATAAGTTCGTTCACTTATGAAGGTTGCTCTAAACTAAGAAAGTATTGAAATAAAAGCTCAAAATAAATACCTACATTTTGTAACCAAAAACATTCTAATAAGGTAATAAGATACATATTTTTCGTATTTACCTCTAGCTTGAATAAATAATTATAAAAGTTCTGAGCTTGGTATACTTACCTGATACACGTATTATTGTTGTGACTGGTAAATTGTAATTTTCGTCATTTTCAAACAAAGATATTGTAGTTAAATAACATTTTGTACTTTCTCTACTCAACATTTATTATTCCAATATCCATTCCATCACAGACGTATCGATATATTTAAAACTTAACCGTTGTTATATAGTTTATAGATGAGCAATATTTTTGTTACTATTAGTCGTCTAAGATATGAAAATATACCCATGTAAGATATTCCGAATAGTAAATAAATACTATGTAAATCAACGTTTGTTTTTGTTACTAACATAACGGACAACCTCGTCTGTAGAACTCGAAAGCACAGAAACGATAATGGATCATACTGTTCATAGTTCGCTACTCGTTCATTTGTTTGTTTGTTGAGCGTTTGTGAATGTGAGTGTTGGATTGCAGCCTACGGGCGGGAGGCGGGAAGCGGGCGCGCGGAAGTGGTCCCCCCTCCGCGGGCGCCCTCCCCGCCCCGGCCTCCGCCGCCCGCGCCCGCGCCCGCGCCGCCGCCGCACCGGGAATACTCCGGAGGCCTCTTCTCCTCCATCAAGGGCGGCGCCGGCAGCTTCCTAAAGAACCTCAAGGACACCTCCTCGAAAGTCATGCAGACTGTCCAACAGTGAGTTGAAATCGGATGAAACCTGGTACTATCGAGTTTATTATTATTTTGTAACTGACAAATTTTTCAGGTCCATAGCGCGGACGGATCTAGATATAAGTTATATTACGAGTCGGGTGCTCGTGATGCCTTACCCCTCGGAGGGGTTGGAGAGCGCGTACAAGACTAATCACATCGACGATGTCAGGGTGCGTACAGACTCCGAGTGATATTATATAGAGTGTTTTTGCTATAAACGGGCCTCGCTTCGGCACCGGCTCACCTAATCCGACTTCTAAGCCTTGTTCTGAAATCTGTAGGCCTTCCTGGAAACCCGGCACCCGGGCGACAAGTATTGCGTGTACAACCTGTACCGCGGCGGGCGGCTGCAGTTCTCGCGCGCGGCCGCCGTCAAGGACGCGTGGGCCGCCTGGGCGCCGCACCGCAGCCCCATGCTGGCGCCGCTCTACCGCCAGCTGCAGCACATGTACCAGGCGCTGGGCCGCGACGAGCGCGCCGCCTGCGTCGTGGCCTGCCAGGTGTGTAGTGGGGCGCCTCGCGTCGCTGCTGGCCGCTCTACCGCCAGCTGCAGCACATGTACCAGGCGCTGGGCCGCGACGAGCGCGCCGCCTGCGTCGTGGCCTGCCAGGTGTGTAGTGGGGCGCCTCGCGTCGCTGCTGGCCGCTCTACCGCCTGGGGTTTGTGGCGTGTGTAGAGCTAACAGGCTCACCCCGCTTGCAGCAATACTTCAATCTGACGGCATGTTATCTCCGCAGGACGGCAAGGCCATGTCGTGCATGCTGACGTGCGGGCTGCTGCTGTACGCGAAGCTCGTCACGGTGCCGGAGGACGCGCTTCAGATCTTCGCGGTCAAGCGCTCCCCTATCAACATGCAACCTACACAACTTAGATACCTATATTACCTCAGTCAAATTATTAGGTAAGAATGCTTTGAGGTGTGAAGATGTATGCTACGAACAATTGTTAACGCCCAATATAATTTACTCAGCCGATAAACTTCATCTTCTTTCAGGCCGGAACCAATACTGCCGCACTTTAGGCCAGTCACCCTAGTGTCTTTAACCATCCAGCCAGTACCATTATTTACGAAAGCTAGGTAAGAATTAAATATAACGTATCAGTTCATTTTAAACATGTTACTGTGGGTGTAGTTCTTAACTATTCGTGAGCAATTATTTTCCAATAATTAACTCTTTTGCAGAGATGGATGCAGGCCATTCATTGAAGTATACAACGAAGACAGGTTGCTTCTGTCAACGATGCAGGATTACGATAAACTACACATGTACACAGCGCAAGAGGGCAAGGTAATGTTCAACCCAAGAACCCAATACTTCCGATATAATTTCCTCCCCTTCTTTCTCTGGACGTGGCTAGGAGTTTAAAGGACACTATCAGCTAGAGCAAGACGGCATGTATTAGTACTCTAATTTTGTACTGACTGCACGGCATGAGAATTGTCTTCCTGGGCCGCGACAGTAGTGGGCAAGTCATTAGTTCTGATCCAAATCCTGATTAGGCCTTGGTCGTTCTAACTCGCTATCCGCTGCGGACAGCGGACTTGTCCGTGGTATTTTACTTTACAGTCTCCGGCATTTAAGGTGGCAATATTCATGTAAAGTAATGAATAAATTAATATGAGTATGAGTATGCCACAACAGGAGCGAATGGCGCTCTGTCGCCTCAGCCTACCCCCAGGGAATAGGGATGTTTATGTATTTAAATGAAACGGAGTATTCAGGCAATAATATCCGAATGTGCAGGTGACGCTGCCGCTGGACACGACGGTCTGCGGCGACGTGTACGTGGTGGCCAAGCACGCGCGCCAGCAGCTGGGCCGCGCGCACGCCGCGCCCATGCTGGCCGTCGGCTTCCACTCCGGCTTCCTGCCGCCCGACCAGCACGCCATCAAGTTCACCAGGTCAGTCGCAAGATCCTTCTGTAGGCTTAGCACGGCAACACGCTCTAGTCGCCTCGCGCGCGGGATAGTCTACCCGTCATTTTCTGACGTCTCCAATTAGACAGTGACAGGTATAGTCTATCTCGCGCGCATCTCTACCCGCGCCTTGTGTGCTAAGCCGAATGGTGTACTGAGGGACCGACTGTGAACATCTTACAACTGTAGCAATAACAATACGAGTTAAACGGGTCATCAGAGAAGTTCACTTTTAGCTGTACTTTTCACTCCAGTTAGCGCCAGATCCCCAATATTCAATTAATCGACGGTTTGACTCGCTAGAGATAGGAATATGAAAGATAATGTATGGGCGTTGTGTCATTTCTCTATCTCTAGCAACCGAAACCATCGATAAACTGAATAGGTATTGAAACATGCCGTACCTAAGCGGTGATTTTATATCTTCATGCAAGGCTTCACCTCTTACAACACGAATCCACACGTCACCTATGAAGTGACAAGAGAAGGAGAGGAAGACCAGTTACCATCCTCATTACTCCCACGCTTTCCACGAACCACTAATCTCATCTAAAAAACTTTCATCAGATCCGAAATCGACGGCATCGACGAAGTGTCCCCGCTGAACGAGCACTTCCCGTCAGCCGTCTCCGTGGTCATAAGCCTGGTGGTGCAGAACGGCTGCCGCCGCAAGCCGCGCTCCGACTCCTGGGAGGAGGACCACTCCTTCCCCGTGCGTACGCCGGACGTGCTCTTCTCTACCACGTTGGAAAGGGACGAGATGATCGAGAACTTTGGTAAGTGGATATGTGACATGATGGATGATGTCGTCGACATAGGTTACCTTATGTGGCTTAGGTGAACGGCTCATCGTGTTTCTCGAATCTCGCCAATCTAAATTCATTAACGTGCTGTAAACATAACTTATCTAATAATACTTACTAAATAATGTAATGTCCCCAATTGGAAAACGTAAATACCAATTTTATGGCTTAAATTGGGAAGTGAACATCCAAATACGCCGAAGTCAATTCTTCGGTTGAAAGGGAAGAGCAGAGATGAAAAATTGTAGATTGTAGAGTATAAATGTATCTTAAATTATACTGTATTTTATGTATAATGTGATATTTATATATGTTTATGCAGCTAATCTTCGACGCAACCCTGCAAATATTCCAACAAGTATGTCGAAGAGATGTTGTGTAGTTTTAGTGTTTGCACATAAATGACACTAGTATCGTTTTTATAAGTTGTTTATTTAGTTTATAAACATATAACATGCACAAGTATGCACATTATTTAGCAACTTTACTTACACTTTATTCATGCATTAGGAATTAGATGAATACAGTTAAATGAAAAACAAAAGTTGTTTTTTCCGTAGCACTATTGATTGATTTCACGTTATTTCACTGATACCTTTACCTTCATATTATTCCCTGAATGCTATTTACCATATTTTTTAAAGGTTTATTAATTTCACCAAGAGTAAGTAAACGTTTTATAGTATTTTATGGAACTGCTACATAATGAAGGGCCTTAGAACAACGATATAAACGAAGCTAATGTCGTTATAGGATCACACGAGTGTTCTAAGGCTTAATTATGTACTATTTATTAATTATTTTATCTACACACATTATAAATACTCAAAAATGGGTTAAAAAATCCCATGGTCAACAACTTGCATTAAGTTTGCAAATCGTGACACATTCACTAAAATAAAAAGAGACCAGTAAAGTGATTAAATTCGATAAAAAATAATAAAATTGTTAACCTCCTTTGTACAAAAATCCCTTTCGTATTTCACTTTCTCTCTTTCGGCCGGCCACATACATACGGAATTTCGTTTCAGAATCTCGATTCGGAATCTCGAATCGGACTGTCCGAAAGCACTAAATCCATACGACATCTATGTACCAGCCACACACATTCAGAATAAAACCGGCCAAGTGCGAGTCGGACTCGCGCACGAAGGGTTCCGTACCAAAAACTGAAAATCAGAATTTTTGTATGGGAGCCCCCCTTAAATACTAATTTTATTTTAATTTAATTATTTCTTTTTAAAGTAGATATTTAATTAAATATTCTGTGAGCATTTCAAGTATTTAGCTTTTACAGTTATTTAAATAGACACAAAACAGCAAAAAAAACAAGTTTTTTGTATGGGAGCCCCCCTTAATTATTATTATTATTTTAATTTAAGTATTTATTTTTGAAGAAAATATTTAATTAAATATTCTGTGAGCATTTCAAGTATTTAGCTGTCACAGTTATTTAAATAGACCCAAAACAGCAAAAAAAAAACATGTTTTTTCTATGGGAGCCCCCCTTAATTATTATTATTATTTTAATTTTAGTATTTGTTGTTATAGCGGCAACAGAAATACATCTTCTGTGAAAATTTCAACTCTAGCTGTTACGGTTCGTGAGATACAGCCTGGTGACAGACAGACGGACGGACGGACGGACGGACGGACGGACGGACGGACAGACAGACAGACAGACAGACAGCGAAGTCTCAGTAATAGGGTCCCGTTTTTACCCTTTGGGTACGGAACCCTAAAAATTCCGTTCGGAATTCCGAACGGAAAGCTTCCGTCTGTGTGTGGCTGGTCCATATGTTTGTATGGATTGACTGCGATCGATTTTCCGATTCGAGATTCCGAAACGGAATTTTTCCGAATGTATGTGGCCGGCCTAAATCTCCAGTTTTTGTCACTACAATATCGAACGGAGTGCCCATAAATTTTATTTCGACTTCGAATATCACATTTTAGATCAATTTTCATCAAAACTTTCGAAAGTCACTCCAACAGTACATAAATAACAATTTTTAAATAAGCCATAAAAGGTTTTTAACAATAAAACAGAAATGACGTTAAAAAGGGCGGCAAATACATTCCATCCATACGTTTCTTTTTAACCATAGACAAACGTCAGATGCTGGCAATTTGAAATTAAAATCACAGATGAGGACGTTTTCATAACAAACAACATAACCTATTGCAATGTACCTCACTGTCTACGGTCTTTGAACGCGTTTAAGAGGAATTATAAGAGGAATAATAAGTGTGTAGATAAACAATAACTTTCTCACCCACCTCCTTAAACTTGACCTGTGCCTCACGACCAAGCGACATCCGCGAAGCAACCAGAAATGCTAAGAGCCTCCGTATACAGTTACAGCGGACTACCCGGGTCCCTCGCCCGCGCGGCAGGCGCCAGCTCGGCCCGCGCCGCCGTCGCCGCAGCCGCCGCGCCGTCCGCCGCCGCCCGCTACCGCCCCCGCTCCCGCCCCCGCTGCTCCAAGCACAGCCGACTTTCTCAACCTGGCCGGTGCCGAGCCCGCGCCGACCCAACCCAAGGAAGAGAGGAAGCTGAAGAGCGACGACTCGTTCGATTTCTTCGGCATGATGGAGAAGCAGGATGACACGTTCGGAGACTTCCTTGGAGGGCAGGCGGCCACGGATAACGCGCAGGTTAGCCGACTGTTACTTCATGCAGTGACCACCCAATAATTAAATGTCGCGCGACTGGGGAGATAGACTACTGTTTTTGAATGTTTTTTTGATCAAAGTGAGTTTACCTCCGGAAATTGTTTCTCACTTGCAGTTTCTGAATAACAAAGTATTTTCTTAGGGCCGATTTTTCAATCACCAGATAAATTTATCTGCCAGTTAAAAATATTGCTATCCTTTTTTCGCGTCATATAAAAGAAAAGTGACAGCCAACATTTATCGGACAGATAAGTTTTATCTGGTGATTGAAAAATCGGCCCTTATTCTTATTCGTTATATTTTAATTTTTTAAAACCTTGTTTAATTTATGGCATACTGCGTGTACGGGCTTTGATACGTACTCGAGGTGAACAAAGATTGCATGCTTCATAATCATTGTGTTCACGTACTTCTCTAACAATGCGCTATTATTTCCGAATTTGACTTATTATTATTCCTACGAATAAATAAATAAAATTATTTCCAGCCCTTCTCAGAGTCCATATTTGGGTCGACACCGGCGCCGGCGCCGCCCGATCCCACGCAGCTGACGCAGCAGGCTAATGACCTCAACTTCGATCCTTTCGGACTCAACGATCCCCTGCCGAAACAGGACAACTTACTCACGCCACAACCTGTCAAGGAAGACGGTAAGGGTACTTTTAAAAAAATCTGCCTCTTTGGAATTTGATGGGACAAATAAGTTTCAGTGTGGTGTCGGGTTTAGTTAGAATTTTGTGAAAAAACATTTAAAAAAATGACTTTCTGTCAAGTTTTTTGCGGCGCATTTTTCTTGGCAATGATGATCTTTCCGAAGCGCTGGTAGACTCGAAAATGACGTGTAAAAGTGCTCTAAAAAGCCGATTTGCATAAATACGGTTTTGAATTTTGATTTCAGAGCGGTCACAAAGCGTGCCGCTAGAGACGCAGCCTAAACGGGACCCGTTCGCGGAGCTGGGCGCCCTGGGCGCGGGGCTGGCGGGCGCGTCGGAGCCGCGCCTGCGCGCCGCCGCCTCGCCGCGCGCCTCGCCCGCGCACACGCCGCAGCACCAGCCCGACTACAGGTGGCTCACACAGCGGCCGCTACACGCAGCCCGTACGGGACCCTACAGCGGGGCTGGGCGCCCTGGGCGCGGGGCTGGCGGGCGCGTCGGAGCCGCGCCTGCGCGCCGCCGCCTCGCCGCGCGCCTCGCCCGCGCACACGCCGCAGCACCAGCCCGACTACAGGTGGTCACACAGCGGCCGCTACACGCAGCCCGTACGGGACCCTACAGCGGGGCTGGGCGCCCTGGGCGCGGGGCTGGCGGTCGCTTCGGAGAAGAGAGGAATAGAGGAAAAAGCCATTAGAGAGACAATTCTGACCACTCCCGCATAACTTAGTGGTTTGTGATTTACAAAATGGTAACCGTCACTGTCACATAAACTGTACAGAGCTAATAACCATAGAGGAAAAAGCCACTAATGTTACACGCGATCTGGTGCCGGCCATTAAGAGCACAGCGATCGCCGCGATGGTTTGGCGGAGTCGTCTCTGAACAACCAAAATGACATTGTATCTCTAGTGGTATAACTACTGGCTGGCGCGGGCACAGCGCTCCGCTAGATGCGCAGCCCGAGCGGGACCCGTTCGCGGAGCTGGGCGCCTTGGGTTCGCAAAAAAATTACAAAATTTGAATTGGGGCGGGGGAAAGTTCGCGAATTTCGTTTTCCAGGAAGTTTTTTGGCAACAGCTAACCATAACCAGTAATAATATTTAAGTTATTGAAATAAATAAATCTGGAGAAAATGGCAGAAGATCCCACAAAAAAACCTGCTCTTTATTAATGTACGGCGTAGTCGTAGTCTTTAGTTAACGGACCCAAATAGCCTTAACTTCAGTGACTAAAGCATATCCATTCCCCAGTCGGACCCACTTCGAGCCAGCGAAGACGCCCATGGACGACAAGCCTAAAAAGTCGGGCGACGTGTTCGGCGACCTCCTCGGCAGCCAGGGCTACGAGTTCGCGGCCAAGCGCGACGCCGGCCCGCGGACCATGAACGCCATGCGCAAGGAGGAGATGGTGCGGGAGATGGACCCGGAGAAGCTGAGGATCCACGAATGGGTACGCGGGGGTGGGGAGGGGATAGTTTAACGTTTCTTAAAATTATTGCCACATTTTTTGTTAGTTTTCAAGAGTGTGCATGTTATTTCTGTATCCAGCAGGTTTAGCCCAGTCCCCTTAGCACGACGGGGCGCGAGTAGAGATACGCGCGAGATAGACTATACCTGTCAATGTCTAATTAGAGACGTCAGAAAGTGACAGGTAGACTATCCCGCGCGCGACGCGACTGAAACGTGTTGCCGTGCTAAGCCTACAGCAACACGTGCGACTTGTCTCGCGCGCGGGATAGACCTGTCACTCTCTGACGTTTCTAGTTAGACAGTGACAGGTATACCTACACTACACTATAGTCTAACTCAGGCTCTGTCGTTCTACGCTGCCAGGTGTCCCAAAGTTTTTGTCCTGTTGCCCTGTTGTGTTAGAGGAAGAGGAAATTACGAAATTTTGTATGGGATCTTTGTGACTGTTTTTTTCCTCATCAGAGTGGGAGGACCTTGTGTTTCTGAGTATCAGTAACATAAAGATTGCACAAAAATTTAAGAAATAAAATAATTCACCAAAGACTACGGCATTCAGTCTGCACGTGGACCCTGGAGTGTCGCACTCTGGCTGAAATGTAATCGTTTTACGCTTCCCTCGTCACAGACGGAGGGCAAGAAAGCCAACATCCGCGCGCTGCTGTGCTCGCTACACACGGTCGTGTGGGAGGACTGCCGCTGGACGCGCTGCGACATGTCGCAACTGGTGTCGGCCGCCGACGTCAAACGCAACTACAGGAAGGCCTGCCTCGCCGTGCATCCCGATAAGGTATGTTCCAATTAAAGGCTTATATTATACTTCGTCAGTGGAAAAGAAAAAACGCTAAAGCGCCAAGTATCTATATGGCGCTTTAGCGTTTTTTCCTTTCCACTGACGACTTATATTTATTGGTCTAACAGCGAGAGAAAAACCATATGCGAGAGTATAGTTGTACATGGTTGATTGGTTCGACTACCTGTAAACTGTAAAACGAGTTCTGACTGTTCAGAGGCACGGCGTTGCTTTACTTCTACTTTGCTAAACATCACTGGATTTCATGACAAATATGCGGTCATAACCATAGCTCCCGATTAGTGTTACTAATGTAAGTCGAACCATTTGTTTATAGACGCATTATGCCATTGATGGTGTTATAATAGAATATTGCAGCCACCTTAACACACTAAAAGTTAGAGGAGGAGGTTTTCTACAGTGTTCTTATAGTCTGATCTCTTCTGAGTCTGAGGCGGTGGCGGGGGCGAGGTAGCATGTCATGGCGCGCGATATTATTCCCCGCCACCCTTGCAGTCCCGGTAGACGTCTGTAGATCCTCGCCCCCCGCCACCGCCTCTCATTCCCAGGGACGGTCGCACACGAGGCTGAGACTACAATATCCACTAAGCCCAAACGTAGTCGGTGGGAAGATTAAATTATATAAAAATTTTTGTTTCAGCAAATGGGCACAGACAACGAGAACATCGCGAAAATGATATTCATGGAACTAAACAACGCATGGACGGACTTTGAGAGTGACGTCAAACAACAAAATCTGTTTCAATCCTAATTCCCTTGAATGTAATTGATGATGTACAGATCAGGCAGCTTGCGACCCGTGTCGTGAAAAATGTATTCCCGAGGAGCTTATTGTTGGCCACGAATAAGCTTTGGCTGCTGACACTGGATTATGATCAGAAATATGTATACCTAGGATACCTACTTTATAGATCGTCGGTACTTGTTTGTGATTCTTCACTGGAGTTTTTGATTGCCTTGGAGCAAAAAGTAACGAACAATCATCTGATAAACTTTGTCATACCAGTCAAATCAGAACCCGGTGTCAGTAATAGCCCCGTGTTACTTAAAAAAATATTAAAGTATACTTCAGAAATATTGTATTTACGGTTGAATCTACGTAATCTTTATTTATTCCAAATGGATCAGTATTAGCGATAAAAGCTACGATTCCAGAACTGGCAGAAATCATTTAGATCTTTCATGTCAGAAGCTGGGTTGGATTCAGGCATTAACTATTTATAAGAATTACTAGAGTCTGATATAGATGTATATTATATGGAAGAAAAATATGTACAACAGAATTCATTCTAATAAAGTAGATATTTCACTTTATGGTTGCCCCAAATGAGAATTTCAATAGCTATAAATGTAAAACTACTAAGTCCTCCTGCGTAAAATCGCCAACTATGCTAAAGTGAGATGTGACGTCCTCCAGTTTTAATTGGACTTGGTAGTTTTGCCTAATATTTAGAAAAAGTCTTTATTCCCGATATACTTTCAATAGTCATGTAACAAATGTTAAGTGTTTGCTGTTATGTTCAAATTTATTATAATAGTCGAATGTATATTAAACTGAATTACACGTGTTTAGCGTTAACAGCTCAAATTATTTTTTTGAAGAAAACAAGAGATAAATATTAAAATTGTACATTCGGAAATATGGGTAAGCACATAAACTTATTAAGCTTTTACTGTTGTACAGTAAGTCAAAAAAATGTTTCGTTCCGCGATAAAAACAGGTGTAAGATATAAGATATATGTGAGTAATATATTACCCCTACTCCTCTATTACCTCCACTCCTGTTATGTACATACAATGTACGCTCTAACATAACTGCATGTCAAATGAACACACTACTGCAGACTTTTTGAGATACTGTGTAATTGTAATAAAATTCCAAATTATCTTATTGTTGAAGCTTTTATCTTAGTGTATAAGCTTGTAGTGTGTATAAATTAACAGCCACGCGGTGTAATTTTGTTAGAACAGGGACAAGTGCATCCATAACTTAAGATCACAACATGATCGATCACTTCTGTAGGTTCGTAGAATTCACAGCTGTTTTAATTGTATTCGAGCAGAGAACAAAAGTAGCCTCATAGGATATCATTTAATAATCTTTGCTCCAAAACCAATAAATCATTATTTACTACGTCGTTAATCGAAGTACTCTTGGTGTACCTATGTGTTTCTAAACAATACCTATTCTTAATGAATGCGTGCAAAATAGCGATATAAAAGAAACCCAATTATTAGATATAAGAGACTTCGATAATGTTAATCAGTCCGGTGTTTAAAATAGTACTTACTAGGCATTTAAGATATTCTTGGTTAAGTTTGTACATTCCTAATTTAATTAGACATGAAATATATAAGTTTCTTTCGCAATCTACAACAGAAGCGAATCGCAATAATCTGTATCGCACTTTGATCGCAATCGGTTCCTTTTAGTCTTATTTTAGTTTATAGAGGAGTTAAGTTTATTTTGGTATGTTGTTAGCCCCTAAACCTGCAAACCACATATGCTGTCGTACGTTTTAAATGTATATTTTGCTTAGTAATCGAGAGCTATGTGCGAGATGATAACGAAATTGTTCAAATAAAATGAAATTATTACGGCATATACCTTATTTTATTTCACTTACAACAAACACATTATTCACTAAAAATACTCATCAGAAAAGAGCCTGTCAGCTCTCTTCCATTTTAACGTCGAGGCAGCCATAGCGTTCGAGTAGTTCTTGCTTCTTTTTCCTAAGGAGTGCTTCTTCTATGTCCTTCTGCGAGGGCACGGCCACGTGCGACGTAATGATTTGCGGCTCGGCGTCGTCGTCGTCGTCCACTCTCTTGTCATCCGGCTGAAACGGACAAGTTTATAAGTATTTTTAGGGTTTTTTCTGGTCATTTCTTTTACGAAAGTGGCTTATAAGTGGAGTTTGTGTCACATGATGTAACGTTGAAACTAAATTATTATTTGAATTACGAAAAGGTTAATTGAAAGTTAAAAACTTGAGCTTACATCTTCAGGGTAAATATTTTCTTCTTCAGGCAGGTCTTGATCTTTGTTTTCTTCTTTGTTCTTCTTCCACTCGTCAACTGCTCGTGCAATTGCTAAAAAAAAACTCGTTTTTATTATCACACCGCTGCAACCTTGTCTTAGTTAGTCAATGATTTTCTATACGATGACGATGACAATGACTCATCCTTCTGTATGAAAGTATTCTAATAACCGATTTAACAAAAAATAATAACATTTTTTTTCTTGGAATAAGTCACTCTTCGCTTTTTTCATTATGAAAAAAATATTTACTTGCAAGCTTGGTTAAATTCCCCGTGTGGTGTCGGGTCTAGAATAGCACCTCTCCATTTCTTCCGTGGATGTCGTAAGAGGCGACTAAGGAAATGGGTTAAGGTATTCTTTAGGCGACATGCTAGCAACCTGTCACTATTATACTACCTCTTACATCTGTTTTCAAACCCAAAATGATGCTAGAAGTGGCTGCGAAGCATGAAATAGTCATAATCATGGTTATGTCTATTTCACTTTTCGTGCGCTCTGCCTACCCCATTTGGGATTATAGGCGTGATTATACGTATGTATGTATGTATTGGTTAAATTCACTCTAACTTAAACTTAAAGATGCTTATAAGAAACTATTATCATGTTGAACGTGAATTATAAATGGGTCTCTTGTGCAAGCAAAAAGGATTAAGTTTGCTATAGTTACTAAAGGGCGGTAGCGGAGCACAGAGAATTCGAGCATTGACCCGTTGCTATCTATGTCTGTCGCACGCGCCCAGATACTTGAGCACGTGCGTCGCACTGCGAGCGTGAGGGCAATATTAAGCACGGGTGCGACAGAGATAGATAGCAGCGGGTCAACGCTCGAATTTTCGTGCTCCGCGACCGGCCTTTACTCCTCAAAAGTTGACAACAGCCCTTTCTCAACAGTAGAAAGTAGAGTGTTTTGTTCCTCCTAGTGTCCGACCGAAGCTTCGGCTTCGGCTTCGGCTTCGGCCACCTTCGGCCAAAAAGACCACCTTCGGCCAAACCTTCGGCTTCGGCCAAAATTTGGCCGAAGCTTTGGCCGAAGCCGAAGGTTTGCAAATCGTGATTTGAAATTGAATAAACGATGCAGAGCGAGACGGATAGTGTGCAGCGCTTAGCAGGGCAGCGTTTCGCCGGCCCGATCGCATTACTTGCAGTTAATTATATGAATTACTGACAACACATAACATAACAACATAGTCACACTTGATTTAGAAACGAAAACTGCGCATAATTTACTGGCGTTTTTTTTACTATTAGCAAATTCTCGTATTTCTTAGGGTCAACATGGGGTCAACACACCTTCGGCTTCGGCTTCGGCCGAAGGTTTTGATGAAAACCGATTAATCGGCTTCGGCTTCGGCTTCGGCCAAAATTGTACCTTCGATCGGACACTAGTTCCTCCCTGGGAGTACAATACCGTACCTTCCTTCTCGGCGTCCCGTTCGAGCGGGATCAGCAGGCCGTCGTCGTCGTCCCGGTAGCCGTAGTAGTCGGCGTCCACGTCGCGCATCAGGTCGGCGCGCGTGCGCCGCGGCGGCGGCGGCGGCTCCTGCTCGAACAGCTCGCGCACACCTGCGCCGTTTTATGAAGTCTTAGTACTTTTCTTTTTTTGATGTTTGAAAAGTTTTTTTTTTCTCACTTAAAATCAACAGCACAATGAATACCGATAGTTAAAAACGTTTGTCCCAAAAATATTCATTCCATTACTTTTTCTTATGTGGTGTTTAAGACTGACCAATAGATTTTCCAGGTGAGCAAAATTTGGTTAGGGCTCATAATGTCCCACTCGCAAAATGCCCCTTTGTCCCTTTCGCAAAAGGTCCCTTTTATAAATGTCCCATTCTCAAAACGACCTCTCTGCAAAATGCCCCGTTCTCAAAATGTCCCGTCACATAAATTACGTCCCGTTCGCAAAACGTCCCTTTCTCAAAATGTCCCGTTCGCAAAATGTCCCTTCCGCAAAATGTCTCGTTCGAATCTATCGAGTTTGGGCTCATTTGATTCGTCTCAATGAGGTATAGTCGGACATAATAGCTTATACCAAACATGTAATTTTTCATAGAGACTTGTTTCTTTATTTAAACAAGAATTTTGCTGGCGGGACATTTTGCGAAAGGGAAGTTTTGCGAACGGGACATTTTGCGAAAGGGGCTTTTTCAGAAGGGCCATTTTGCGAAAACAATGGGACGTTTTGAAGAAGGGACGTTTAGAGAAAGGGACGTAATGGGATTGGGGTATTTTGCATAAGGGACCATTTGAGAAAGGGACGTAATTTTGTTGGAGGGACATTTTGCGAGTGGGACATTTAATGAGCCCTAACCCAAAATTTTAAAGACTGGCCACAACGATTGTTTACCATTTGATTGGATACCAATTAGGCGAAAGCGCTGCCACCACGCACTGTCAGTTTGCGGGCCGAATACGCTGGGCGGGCCAATTCAAATGTTTTGGCAGGCACTTAGTGGCCTGCGGGCCTGGGTTTGGCCAGCCTTGGGATAGAAAAACACCTTTCTATTTCTTCCGTGGATGTCGTAAGAGGCGAATAAGGAAACAAGTTTAGATATGCTTTAGCTAGCAACCTGTAACGGTTATACCTCTTCTATCTGTTATTAGACCTAAAATTATGCTAGAAGTGGCTGCGAAGCGTGAAATAGCTTTATTTCTAGCCCTACCTCTGGCTTTTGTGTCTGTGTCTTGTTTCTTTTGCTCCGCCTACCTCATTTGGGAACACAGGCGTATTTGTAGGCATGTTGTTCTTTCATACTCTTAGCATGTCCGTCACGGAATGGAATCATAAAATTTGAATTAAAAAGTATCGCCGATCTAGCATAGGCAGCCCTCACCTGGCAGGTCCTTGGCGGCGCCGAAGTACTTGTACCCGCGGTTGCCGGGCACCTCGCGCCCGTCCTGGTCCAGCATCCGCGGCCCTCACCTGGCAGGTCCTTGGCGGCGCCGAAGTACTTGTACCCGCGGTTGCCGGGCACCTCGCGCCCGTCCTGGTCCAGCATCCGCGGCCCGACGCGCGCGTGGTCGGGCCCGCCCAGCGACTTGATCTGCACCTCCCAGTGCCGCTTCTCGCGCATCAGCTTGTTGATCTCGTCGTTTAGGTCGCGGATGCGGAACTCGCCGAGACCGGCTACGAGAGGGGATAAATTCAAAATGAAAAAAAAAAATCGTTTGTGTAAGTAAAGTAGGCCTTAGGCCTCTTTTCACATCTTTTTTTAGTCTACTGAGCGTTTATATTAAGGTTCAAATTCTCAAAATCACGCGATAAACGCTGTTTAGATAATGGAGTCAATCACATAACGTCTGTGACGTCACAGGCAGGTAAACAAAGGTGACAACACTAAAAATAAGCTATAATTTGTGGCCATCCTAACAGATTATAGGAAAATTAAATATGTTTCATTTTCAACATAAAAGTACCGTGAGACTCACTCATAGTAAAATAACGGAACTACTCACGTTTTTTTATACCGAGATTAGCTCGACATGTTTCTGGTCAATCCGTGACCCATCATCTCGGTATAAAAAACGTAAGTACATAGTTCCGTTATTTTACTATGTCTCATTTTCCTTTGATCAAAATACTATTAATTTTTTGAGGATTTTGTTCGATTAATTTCTAATTTTCTTTAATAAATAGTGTATCTGTGACCGAAACGCTCTGTGATTGATTGATGACGTCAAGTGAGGCAGGTAAACAAAACTTGACAAAGCTTCTTTAGGTAGGATTCGTACGGCGGCGTTTACGTGTTTGACAGATTGTCACCTTTGTTTACCTGCCCGGGACCTCATAGACGTCATGTGAACATGTGATTGACTCCATTTTCTAAACAACGTTTATGGCGCGAGTTTGGGAATTTGAACTTTTCTATATTAATATAATGTATATCGTGTTTATTACATAATAAAGAATTGATTAAAAATATATTTCAAAAATTTACAAAAACCCTATTAACATCTCCTGGTAATAAATGACTGACACAACGTTATTTACGTAATTAAAATGAATATACGATTGAATGAAGGTATTTATTATTGTATTCTTTCATGAAAGTTCCTATACGTCGTTATAATTAACGCAGGCTTATTTCTTTCCCTTCTTCTTAGCTTTTCCTGTCTTTGTGCTGCTCTTTTTCTTTTTCAAACTGGTCTTGCTTTTCTTTTTGCCTTTATCCTTTTTCTTCGACTTTTTTGAACCTAACTTGCTGGTACTAACTTGTTGACTAATATTACTGTTCTCAACGGGAATGGCGCTGGGCGCTTTCGGGGTAACGAGTTCGATTTCCAGATCAGTCTTTTTGTCTTTGGACTCCATTTTCTTGCCGATTTTGAGAATAAACACATCTTTTTGAGGATGAAAACGTTTTTCCATGTTAACCGGCACTGGACAATTAGTAGGTGTAACATTAACCACTTTTCTATCTTTGTCGTGATTTCTGGTTGGAGGATTTATAGAGTATTTCAAGTTCGATGTATACGTGTTATCGCTTCGACGAACATCCGAAGGCAGTTCAAACTGTATCTGGTCTCCCGTATTGTAAGGAGTGTCTTCACATTCGCACAGCTCTTGAATCTTTTCGTATTTTCCTACTCGTTCAACTTTAGTACTTTTCGGTACTCTTATTTTCAATTCATTGTCGTTCATTTTCGTAAAAATTTCATCAAATCTTGGCATTCCATCTGAAAGCATCAAAGTAATGGTTATGTTACGTGATTGATTACGCAAGTGTTTATCAAATTTCAAAGTAAATTAGTGATAGAGTAGATTGTACCTGGAAGGTTTGCATCCATGTATCTTTGGGGACTCATGTTTGGACGAGAAAAACCAGAATACTGGGACACTGGGCTATCGCTTCGCGATGATCGCGATCTGGCTGGTCCGCGTTTATATGGATACTCTGCTCTTTTTCTAAGGGCGTCTTCGTCAAGCAGTATTTTGCCCTGATCATCCATTTCAACTTTCTGACAAGAATATAACGTCATGCCATTTCCTTCTTTCAAGAGATATGATGTTCCTTTAGGTTTAGGCGACGCGGAAAATGCCGTAGTTATTTCTTTGCCGAGGAACGACATGCGCACCGATACTTCTATAACGCCGATCGCTTCAGGATTTTCACTTTCGCCACAGGACAAATAAAACTGATTTTTGAATAGTGGCGTCGACGTAGTACACATAATGGTATCTTTGGGTTGTTCTTCAGCCCATTTCTTACATAAATCGTCTCTGAGTGCAAGAAATTCTTTTGTGTAATCCATCCGAGATATTCCCAATTTCGTTACGCAATGTGAACATGGTGGTTGCTTGGTCAATTCGACGACAATTTCAAATTCTTCGATGGAACAAATTTTGTCGTATGTCATAGCGAATAAAATCGACTTTCCAACATTTATCTTAAAAAAATCTTCCACACTACCATTATTGGAGTCGTACAATATTATCGGATGCTTCCCCAAAAACGATGCTGCAATGACAAGATTATTGCAGTCCATTTCGAAACAATCGCACTTCATTTGTATCTTGTTGACAATCAGCTCAAGTAAAAAGAGATGATAGGGAAAATCTGTAACGTCCTTCGATCTTGCGATGTCATCTTCGGTGCGAGCAATATCTTCCGACAAGTGTTTTATAGAATCCCTAAGAGCATTAGCTTCATCTGTCAGTATTTTACTCATATTGGCAATTTTGTCAATATTACTATCCAGTACAGGAGACTGTGCACCAATCATATTGCCTGAGAGCTCTTTTACCGATTTATTTAGCTGCTCAATGTGGTCACTAATGCGCTTGCCTTGTGGTTCAAGTTCAGCTATCGTGTCCTTTGCGTCTTCTTTTTTTTCATTCGACTTATTATTTACAGGTCTCGTGGAACCAAGTAACTTGGGCTGGGCTTGCGGTAACTTGGTTTCAAGTTCTATTTTTAACGAGCCCTCTCGCCGTGGACTGTGTGCCAATGAAGATCTAGTAGGACTAGACATTTTCTGTGCGGTACCTTCTGGTGATATGGATCGGGGTTCTTTTTTTAATGAAGGCTGTCGCGCAGGACTCGGTGCTGATGGCGAAACCAAGGAAGGTTGCCTCTTAACTGATTCTTGGCCTGCTTTGGTTATAGAAGGGCTACGCACGTTGTTTGATTTGAGACTAGCGATAGGGGAAGCAGGAACGGGTATTGGTATAGGTTCGGAAGGAACGGACGTACGAGGTGAAGCAACTGCCGGGGGTTGAGTGGATCTTTGCGACCGGTTGCTCAGCGCAGCTGACTGTTGGCTTTGAATAGCAGGCACTTCATAATATTCAGGTTGAGCTTCAAGAACTGGCACAGCTGGTTCGTTTACCAGAGCGTTTTCTGATTTTAGACTTTGTGCTCTAGGGGTCTGTGGTTTTGAAGACAATATTGCTGTTTCCGGAGTAATTTCGTCCATTATAGTAACCACGTTGTAAAAATATTTTAGCCTGGTTTACTTAAAAATTTAATCATCCTTCACCTTGATCTAAATAAGAAATTTTGACACAATCATCATGGCCTCATAGATCACAATGATTTTGTTGAATAAGGTACGTTTTTATAAGTTTTTTATTATCCTTGTATTAATAATCCAGCCTATTACTCATATTTACAAAGCAGGTCACAATATTGTTGCTGAGTATTGTTTAAAATTGGTTAATTTAAAACGTTATTATACCTGCAAAGTGGACAGATGCTCGACTTATTAATTAACTATTTACCAGCACTCACATACTTACCATTTTGTATCTGCGCAACCTTCTTGGCTATTTCGCGCACGATTTGCAGACGCCACTTCTCCGCCTGCGGGAGGTCATTGCACTCGGAGGCGAGGTAGGGCCGGCGCTCGCGCAGCCCGCCCGCCTCCTGCACCTGCGCCGCGCGCCACCGCGCCAGCGTCGTCCTGCCAACACAAACAATCAAGTTAGTATTGTTGTGTATGTTGCAAATGCATAACCAAGGCCGGTTTTAACACTACCAGCGCCAGACGACTGAATTTCTATGGCACCCCCAACTAAAAGCGATAAGGTTACAAAGCGGTCCATTCGGCGCCCCTTTTACACTACGCCCTCGGCGCGGCGGTAGCCCAATCGCGCCCTTCCCTTAAGCTGCTACTGTGAATAATTTTGAGATTTGCAGATGTGGGTGGAGATGAGTTGTTTCCAAAAAATGTGTACTTAAATTAATGGGTAGAAACAAAATCAGCTTCCTCTTTGTTAAGAAAATTACCAACACAAAATGATTTGGCAACACAGATGAATCAATTAAGTAGGTTTAGTTTTACTTTAAGTCCTGGACATTGCTCTGACATTGTCCTTGCATTTAAAACCAAAGGTAGGGTGACCGCACCAGTAATGGACATAGAACCAGTAATGGACATAGAACCAGTAATGGACAATGACTCTTATTTACTACCCACTAAGGAAAAGTCATTTGTTTTACAACAATCAATTCACAACTCTATGGTCTTTAAATTATGAATGAAGTGTCCATCACTGGTGCTTGTCAACTTAAACTGTCCATAACTGGTGCCGTCACCCTAGTCTGCCACTGTGTAAAGAGGCAATTACAAACAAGCGGCAAGTGGCAACCGCAATTGTGTAAAGACCACTAGACAGAACATGTTAAGGGTAAGTATTAAGTCACTAGTGTAATTGGAATTTCATTAGAAGAGTCAGAAAATGACCAGTGAGTAAGTAGTTTTTAAATTAAATGTACTAAAATTAAGGGTTCATAGAAACAAAATCACTTTTGCTCTGTGTTACAAAAATTTCTTACACAAAATGTAAATAGCATCCTACAATGTTAGTATGTTTGTAGTAATAGTAACAGAGGAATCATTTAAGTGTTGTGTTAATTTTTATGCGGTTTTTGTAACATGTTGTATAAGTATTTTTTGAAAACAACTTTGGTAAGTAGTCTATTTTCTATGTGACACTACTCATGCACCCTGGCATGCTGGACTGCATTCAAAAGTAGTATGTAAATGTAAGCAATTTACAAAAATGCACAACATATAGAGTTTGGCACATGGTAATAGGATTTTTTATGTTCTGTTTGGCGTAACATAATTCATGGATGGTCATGGTCTATATTGAAAGCATGCAAGTGATGGCACTGCAAGATTGACTGCAATTGATTTCTTTTCATTCTTTATTGCATGGTGATTGTGTTCACAAAATGCCCAACAATTTTTCTTAACTTACATAGCTTTTTCTGCATTTCGAGCCTGAAACAAAAAAAAATTGTAGGTTCACTGTTCATAGTTTAAACTTATTTGATAAAATACTTGTAGGTATACACATATGGCATATGGCAGGTATGAAATACATGAGCAATGTGTGTATATGTAGGCAGAACACACAAACCACTACATGTATAGACAAAACCAAGACTATTTCACACTTCATGGCCACTTCTACCATACCTTTAGGTTTTAAGTTAGCAGGTATAGTGACAGGTTGCTTTTCTATTACCAAAAATATAGGATGACATCCACAGAAGAAACAGAGATTCATTATTCTAAACCACACATCACATAGTTAATGAATTATAATTATTGGATCAAATCACTTTTTCAAAATGAACACTATCCTAACAAGAACACTGCCCCAAAATAGAAGACTTTTCAAGAATGTACAATTCCGCAAACTGTGCACTATTTGGATCAGTTTTCCAAAAAAGTTGACCATTGCACTCCATTCATTTATCAAAAACCAAAAAACGAATTTCAATTACTATCATGATTTCATGTGCATATCTCAATCTAGGCATACCTCTAATTCAGAGGTTCCTAAACTTATTTTGTCTACTGCCCACTATGAGAATAAAGTTTATTTTAGCACCCCTATTTTTTCACCTACTTAAAACATTATAACACACAACGCCTCCTTTTTTTTGTCCCTTACTGCCCCCCTGTAGGCCTGCAGCACCCACACGGGGGCGTTATCGACCACTTTGGTAATCAATGCTCTAAGTCTAATTCATATTCAGTTGCAGGGATTTTAGATTAGGCACAAAGTTGTACATACAGCAAGCAAGTCAAATGCTTATGAACTTTCACCAAGAAAACGGCAGGATCTCGAAACAAAATTCTTATTATTGTAAAAATCTTGTGAAAACATGAAAATGTTATGTTTTAGGTTAACTTACCATCTTAAATGCTTAGGAGGTTCGTAAGTTAAACACTTTTAAGTAATTAATTATAATTATTCAACTGTGACAATGAACATGTCTGTTTCAACAGCACTAGCTTTAAGTTAATTTGTATGTATTTTGCTCAAATATAATTATTTATTACGATCAAAGTAACATTGTTTTGATTACTTCTAGGGCTATTTCAGTATTTGACAAAATTGTCAAATTCGAGTATGCTGACATTTGACATGTACGTTTTTTTTTATTTGTCCTTTAGGACAGGCTAAGGTCAGGGACCATACGGCCTCGTCTTCAGTAGTAATATTATACAGAATAATTAAACCTAAACCTAACCTAAACCTAAACCTAAATCATTAGAATGCGAGGGTGGTGAAGTACGCATTCTAATGCTCAATGGAGTTTATCACGAGATGAACAGTCCAAAGCAGACGTAATCGCGGGAGGGCGATTCCCTTTACTTTTCACATTCCCTTTAATGTTCATGGATAATTGACACATTATTGCACTAATTCCACCACACTAACACAATAATAGCCACTACATATTAATTAATTGAATTGAAAAGCAAAGAACGTCCTACTCTGTCAGTTTCCCGCGCAAAACCCCTTCACTGATTCATTGCCATTGACAGTGAAAAATACAAACTGACTTGAGAAGATTATTGGATCCAGGTTGGATCGAAGTTCATCTTTACAATATTCTGTTTGAGCTACAAGTTAAAAACGTTTCAATTGCTATTCAGTTGACAGGAGCAAGCGAAAAGCGCTCGAAAAGCGCCATTTTTTGAATTTGACAGCTTGAAATTCGGATTAAATTTTGAGGAGGTACTTTAATTAAGCTAGTTTTGTAATTTATAGAGTACGAGTTCGAGTACGTCTTTTTTGCAATGTGTAACTGTATTATATTATGTCTCTCTCATTTCTGTTCACGTTTTAATACTACCGCCCAAAATAATAATGCATACAATGTCCGTGCTCAAGTTAAGTGGTCGTTATGGCAGAGTAAAAATGAATTGTTAATTTTCTTCGATTCGTATCAAAATATTTTGTCAGTGTAATCGAAACAGGACAATGTCTTCTACCGACTTAAATGTAGATTGGAATTTGTGTCCTACGGAAATACTTTTTGTTATCTTTGAGAACCTGGACATCACGTCGCTCAGGTGTTGTTCTTTAGTCAACAACAGGTGGAAAGAACTTGTCTATCATTTATGTGAGGTAAGAAAATAATTTATTCTGATCTAGTATGCCTTGCAATATTTTAGGTAGCATTATATTATGGCCACACATTTGGTTAAATTAAATATGTCCAAGTTTCATATAGTCCCTTGGCAAGTGGAGGTAAGTTTGAACATCACATTTTCCACGGTTAAGTGATGCACGAACTTAACCTCAACTACTTAAAACCTTGCCATGTTACATGCTGGGCACTGTACAGTCAAGGAAATTGATACCTGTACCACTTTGAACCTTTTCATAGTGAGTTTCATATTGCTTTGATTAGTAGAAAGTATGGTATGTCACAAAGACATTTCTTGTGAAAAGGTACAAAGTGGCACAGTAATCAATTTCCTTGACTGTACTTTATCAAAAGTTTATTGCTCATAAAGTAGAAATTAACCTAATGTAGTGCTTATAGTGGAGTAAAATGGATACATTCTTGTCTTAATGTTGAGGTTAGCTTGTCATCTTTCAGGCAAATGTACAGTATGTTGAATTGATTTAGCCTGAACACATGAAGACTCAAGCAATGCTTAACGGTGAATAAAAAACAGGCAGGAAGGGAAGAAGGAGAAAAAGGTTTGGTGAAGAAAAAAATTGTGAGGAAACCTGCACATAGCCAAACAAAGTTATGAATTTAATGTTGAGTGTAAAGTTCCCAATCCACACTGTTTAAGCTGGATCATTTTATTTCTTGTAATTGTAATTGGCTGTATTGACCATGTTACAAGCCAGTCAATGGCAAAAATACAGAAAAAAAATTTATCAAATAAAAACTTAATCCTTTTTTAGGTCAAACACCTTTGGAAAGAGTTTGCTCAAGACGGCATAGCTAACTACGCTGAGCCACATAGAAACAAATCCACACTTAGCTGGAAAGAACTATATCATAATACACTATTATGGAATGATGTGGAATCTGCAACTATTACAAAAGTCAATGAAATAGAAAGGTTGTTTATAAAAAACATTAGTGTTTATAGGGGTAACTATTAAACTGTTTTTGTTTTCTTTTAACATGACTATAAAATATTTAATTTTGAAACTTGCAGTCGGCGAGGCTGGTGATAGGAGCTTGGTAAGCAGAAGGGCAATTTTATTATGCCACCATCTGTTTTACCACCATTTTAGTCGTTTTTAGGGTTCCGTACCCAAAGGGTAAAAACGGGACCCTATTACTGAGACTTCGCTGTCTGTCTGTCTGTCCATCCGTCTGTCCGTCTGTCACCAGGCTTTATCTCACGAACCGTGTGAGCTAGAGAGTTGAAATTTTCACAGATGATGTATTTCTGTTGCCGCTATAACAACAAATACTAAAATCAAAATAATAATAATAATTAAGGGGGGCTCCCATAGAAAAAACGTGTTTTTTTTTTGCTTTTTTGGGTCTATTTAAATAACTGTAACAGGTAAATACTTGAAATGCTCACAGAATATTTAATTAAATATTTACTTTAAAAGAAATAATTAAAATAAAATAAAATTAGTATTTAAGGGGGGCTCCCATACAAAAAACCTGATATTTTGCAGTTTTTGGTACGGAACCCCTCGTGCGCGAGTCCGACTCGCACTTGGCCGGTTTTTTTTATGTTGTAAAGTATTATCTTTTTTTTTTCTAAATTATTATAGTAATAGTCCTATTACTGCAATTACTGCAACAATTTAAGAGCTAATGATTGTTATTTGCAAAAGATAAAATTATGTATTAGATACCTATTTGACTTTTACACAATGAGGCATAAAAATATTCGTGATTATTTACGAAATTCTCATTTCAGGCTCATTTCATAATTTACCTACGTATATATTGCAACAGAACCATAACAACTATTATGAAACAGTTGCATAAGGATTACGAAAATTAGAAGGTCACTTTTAAAAAACGAGGCGCACCCGAGCTTCAATACCTAGTCTAGCCATAAGTTCTGTTACAAATGAAAATAGACATATTTTTAACCTAATACAATTTATGTACAATAATTATATGTTTATTTGTACCTTAGCTAATGCTGCTTTTAAACAACATATATTTGCTATTCGAAATTACCATTTTTGGGTTAAATACACGCTTCGAACTATCTGGGCACTCTTCTATTGATTTACGCACTGTA